>JANBUW010000003.1:0-63178 GCA_027579605.1 Coemansia brasiliensis | reverse complement strand
ATAATAAACCTTTTTTTTCTCTTTTGCAATGCTTTAGGTACAAAAAAAATTTACGGTTTAAAAATAAAGGGCCTAACGTTAAACGGCCAAAAAAAAAAAAAAGAAAAAAAAAGAAAAGAAACAAAAACATATACAGGTCTTTTGCCTTTTTTTTTTTACTGCCCATGGTTCTTTTTTAGATGTTGACATCTCTATTTTGACCATTATCTAAAAGAAATAGAAAAAACTCTTCTTTCTTCTCAAACAATATACTAAATATACTTTTCATGGTTTATACACTGTATGGCTGAGCTCTAGTTTTTTCTTTTTCATTTTTGTATGGCAGGACAGACTACCAATACCAGCAGTAACTTACGTCCGACTAGTAGGCAATCACCAAGTAGCAACCGTGATAACGTAACATGGCAATATTATTCCTCCACCACATGTCCTGTTGCTATGCGTACGCCTACTCGAAGCGAAGCTCACAAAAGAGCCGAGCGAGTGTTTAGCCAGCCAGCAACAAATATACCATGCACATCCCAGGCAGAGTCGCCGCCCCTTATGCCAGCAGTATCCACAATTGCTGAGAATCAGATGCACACCAATACATCACCAGGCTCACATAGCACCGCTAGTATGCGAGCGCCGAGAATGATGGCGTTTCCCGCATACAATGTTTCGCAGAACGCTCAGGCCGACTCGTACTTTACACCCCGAGCGCCTTCTTCAGGAACAATGCAGCAGCCTCGGCCACTATCTCGACGACAATCAATAACATTGCAGTCGTGTAGCTCGTACCAGATGCCCCTGTCGCTGCCAGGGAAGATCTCGATGGCGTCATGGACGTCACCAATGCGTGCAGCGCCACAGCAGCAGCGAACGCAGCCAGCATGCCAGCAGGCATCTATGGGCAGTGAATTGGGGTGGAGCCTGGCGAGTGCAAAGTCGCTGCCCAACGCTGCACAGGCTGGCAAAGGCGTGCCGCCAGACATCCGGCCCCTATCGCTGGTGGATACACTGGAGAACAGCCCCTCCAGCGCGCATAGCAGCCGTCGGCGCAGCATGGCTCACGAGCGCTATCCGCCGCTGGCCAGCATATTTGAAGCCCCGCTTAGTGCACGCGAGCTGCAAAGCGAGCACTCTCGAGCCCAGCTACAGCTACACAGCAGCGTGCCAGCAACCGCGTATGGAGCGCTGAGCATGTCGGGCAGCACGCAGCAGCTGTCGGCAGACCAAGCAGCGGCTCTGCCCCTGGGCAATAGCTCGCAGCCACTCAAGTATGGCCGCGGAATGGCCAGCGTGGGGAACGGGATTTCTCCGCTCTCACCCATAAAGCGCGCCATTAGCGGAGACTCCTTGGCATCAAGCTTTTCTATAGCCTCATCGATTGCCAGCTCGTCTTCAGCCCAGTCCTCATATGCATACATATTCGATAGTGCCCGTCCCTCCGCCGCTGCCACCTTCCATTCCAACAAGCGAAACCTACTGCTTCGCCAAAACTCCACCAGCCCCTGCAAGAGAAAGTCAGCTAGCAGCATCATTTTCGACAGCCTGTTTCTATTCAGCAGCACCATGCCGCTCGACTTGAACAGCCGCTCCACTGAGAGCTCGCCGCTTTTGGGCGCCCAGAGCTCGTCGGCAGCTACGCTTAGCAGCCACGAGCAGAACGCATCTTCGGCAGCTCTGTTTGCGCACGAGATAAAGTGCATTGTTGAGAAGTCCAGCTACCTGTTTATCGGCAACGTTATGCAGGCAGCTATTAGCATGTCGCAGGTTGCGTCTTCGGGCCATTTGGGCCGCATTGAGCTTGCAGCGATTGGTCTGGCCCATATGGTTGTGGTGCTGACCGGATATCCCGTAGCGTTTAGTGTCTTAAGCTGTCTGGAGACATTTGCCAGCCAGTCATTTACGTCGGCGCAGCCGCAGCTAGTCGGCGCCTATTGCATACGTGCTCTACAGATCCAGTGGCTGCTGGGGCTGGTTCTGGGCGCAATGTGGTCTAGCTGCGGCCCGCTGCTTGCCTATATCGTCCGCGACACCAGCATGCAGGTTGTTTCTCTGGCAGTCACCTACCTGCGCTGGTACCTTGTCCCGTTTATGGTGTTTGCAAACATGCTGTGCGTCAAGCAAGTGCTTTACGCACAAGGGATCACGTATCCTCTGCCTTACCTGACGCTTATAGGCACCGTAACGACTTTAAGCATGCAGTATGTCTTGACGTTTGCTCCGTGGTTTGAGATGGGTGTGCGGGGGATTGCGTTGGGCGCTGGTGCCGGATACGTGGCTATGCTTGTGGCCACCCTATGGACTATCCGCTGGCACGATGATGCTCGGATATGGAATCGCCAGGCACGGGCTGCGCCCTGGCGGCCATTCATACGCTTGCTGCCCTCCTGCTTGCTTCTCACCCTACTATCATCGGGCACCAGCGAGCTGATAACCATGGCGGCAACTCAGTTTGGCACTCTGGTGATATCAGCCCAGTCGGTGTTGGCAGCTCTTAGCCGCATGTTCACCATTTCGGTATCGGGCGTAAGTGTAGCTGCATTAAATCGCACGGGCAACCATATCGGCCAGCAGTACGCCCGTGGAGCCCGCCTATCCACCTATGCTGCTCTGTTTATTGGACTGCTGGCGGTTTCGTTGGGCGCAGTGGCTATTTTATGGAGCCCGCAAGCGTGGGCACAAGTGTTTACCAACGATCCGGTCGTGGTGCAGGAGGTGGTCAAGGTGGTGCCCTTGGTAGTGGTGGCATTTGCTGCCCAGGCTTTGTCCCTAGTTGGCTCACAGCTTCTGTCTGCGCAGGGTCGGCAGGCTCTGGCAGCGCGGATCAAGTTTTTGGCACTATATATGGTGGGTGTTCCTTTGGGCTACTACTGGACGGTTATGCAAAGCGACGGCGGCTTAGCAGGTCTATGGCGCGCCGTAGCTGTTGGGCAAGCATGCACAGCTATCGTTGAAGCTGCTGTGGTGCTAAGAACCAACTGGCAGAAGCTGTGCTCAGATAATATCATTTATGCTGCTGCTGTATAATCAAAAAAAAAAATTAATAATTTTTTAAGCTACCTCCTCAGGCTGAGTTCCAGCATTGGCAATCAATGCCTTTTGACGGCTCTCCAGCGTATTGATGATGTCCTGAAGCTTGTTTGTGTTGCGAATAAACCAGTCTGCATAGCGACGGCCAACACGGCTCTCGGCAATATAGATCATGTCTTGCTGCAAGGCAAAGTCCAAATCAGTCGTCGGCACCACTTCGCCCGCTAGCAGATCCGCATTGCCCGTCCATTTGACCTGGCGGTATCTCTGCTTGTAGACCATCAGCTGGTTGCGCAGCTCGCTGGAGTCAATGTCCAGGAACGACGACAGCTGGTCCAGCGTCATCGTGGTATACAGCTTGAGGAACGACCGCAAGGTAGGCACCACCAGCTGCAGCTTGGCTTCGCGGACAAAGATCTTGAGCTGGAACTCTTGTGGCTCCATAGGCTCGCTTGCCACATCGTCGTAGTTGGGCGGGTTGGGCATGATAAACTTTGGGCAGGCAAACAAAAACAGCTCCGACAGCACCTCCAAGGCCTCGTCGCCGCCGCGCTGCAGCTTGTGCTGCTGCTCGCCGTACTTTTCACGCAGCGTGCTGTGGATCATCTCGTCCACGCGGACCGGGCACAGTGACACAGCAATGGCCAGCAGGGCATACATCTGCTCGGCCTTTTTATTGACTGAGTCAAACTGGTGCGCGCGCTGGTGGTAGTGCTTGGTGCGAGTGACAAAGGTAAGGATATGCACAAAGGCCTGGGTGGCATCGGCGTAGCGGCCCAGCATCAGGTAGGCAAAGCCGACGTAGTAGTACACCGTGACGTGGCAGCTGGTCACCCGCGTAAACAGCCCGCGGTTGTTGTTCAGATCGATGTTCTCTAGCGTCTGCAGGGCCAGCGTGTAGTCGCCCAGCATGCAGTGCACGCGCACCAGGCCGACAATGCTAAAGTAGCCCAGCATCTTGTAGAGCGCACGCGATCCAAACTCGCCAGCAGCCTCTACAACATCGCCGCCCTGCTGCGCTGCCAGCAGCTGCTGGTTGATGTTGGACTTTTGGATCAGCGAGTACAGCACGTTGAGCACGCTGTAGGTGTTCCATACCTGCGAGTTGGCTTTGAGCAAGGCAAGCTCCTCCTCTGAGCGCTTGCTCAAGCGGCTACGGTGCGTGCAGAACGACTGGAACTGGTAGATAAACTCATCAACAATGTCCCACAGCCACTGGTTGGGCAGCTCCAGCTCCAGCGGCCCATTCGAGTTCAAAATATAGTTGAACAAATCGCAGTAGTTTTCGAACGAGCGGAACCGGGTCTCCAGTGTAGGATGCAGCCGTGCGTATATGTGTCGGTAGTACAGCTCCCGATACAGCGTAAGGAAGATGCCATCGTCCCCAACCAGTGCTGCCACATATTGGGGCTCTGGCCATGACGACTTGGCAAAGTACTTTTCGGATAGCCGGATAAACTGGTTGTCATAGTTGTATGACAGGTCATTGACATTGTTGCTTAGGAGATTGCGGTACAAATGCCCCAAGAACTTGCGCACTTGCTCGGGAATTTGCTGCACTCCCACTTGCGTCTGCGCCTGTGCCTGCTGCTGCTGCTGCTGTTGCTGCTGCTGTTGCTGTTGCTGTTGCAAGAGTAACTCGTCTTCCTCATAGTCCCTATCGTCTACCATGGCATACGAGTCTGCCACTACGTCAATGTTGCCCACAAATTCATCCTCGTAGCTGTCCTGGTACATTTTTCCCCAAAGTAAAGAGCTAATTAAAAAGATTCTGTTGAATTGAAACAAAAAGAAAATTTTTTTCCTTTTACACAAGAAGCAAATCACGTGGATGGTTCGGTGGGCAAGCCAATCGACAGCAAGAACGCGTTGTGGGTGGGCTGGCGGCCAAGGAAGCGCTGTATGCAGAGAAGGGGGTCGCGGTAGCGCTTCTGCAGGATTTCAGAGCGGAAGTCAGCTCCGGCCTTAGCACATTGCTTGTCGTTGCCAAACCGGGTGGCAAACATATCGGCGCAAAAAACCATTGCCCATACAAAGCTGTAATACCCGCAGTCGTATCCCTGTACCAAATGAGCAAATGTTGCTGCCCGGCACACTTGAGCATCGCCGTAGTTGGCCAGCGCGATGTCCGCTGTTAGCTTGTTATAGTGTTGCTTGACATCTATGCCCTGTGGACTGTTGTGGATTTCCAGATCATACTGGCCACGAGCCACCTGCTGCAATGTCTTGATGGCGCTGCCATGGGTTTTGGCAGCTATCAGGCGGCTTACAAGCTCAAGAGGAATTGGCTCGTTGGTTTGGTAGTGTATGGCGATCTGTTGCAGAACTGACGGCTCCCATATCCACTGAGTGAATAGCTGAGCCGGTATCTCGGCAAAGTCGCGGGGACGTTTGACGTGGCTCCACTTGCCTAGCGCACACAGGTTCTGGAATACGTGGCCAAAAGCATGTACCAGCGACTTGACGCTGCTGTGCTGCAGTAAAGTGGGCGAAGCTTCGGTGTGCTGGGGAAAGCTTGCCAGCATTGCCGACACTGGGGTTGCCCGCGACCCATCGCTGCGCTCAAAGCATGAACGAATCGGCCATACCGCAATATCAGGGTACTTGTCAGCACGCTCGTATAAATCGAGGTACAGGAAGCCAATAATTGCGCTCTGGTCTGCCTCCCAGACCTCATAAAGCTGGACATCTGAGTGCCAAGCAAGCAGTTCGCCTTTGGCTTCTACAATCGCCACGTTTAAAACGGCAGAATACAGCCTCATTATTCGCTGCACAACCGCATTGAAAGGGAAATACTGCCGCACTTTATCCAAGTCTACATGGTGCTGGTTCTGCAGCAGCTGGTGTGAGTAGTGGCTATAATCCCACTCGTAAAACTCAGTTGTTTGCGTCTCTGACTGCTTCATTGCACAAAGCTGAGCCATCTCTTGCTGAGCAAGTGGAAGCAGCTTGGCTGTGAGGCACTCTTGAAGCTCGAATACGGCACCAGGGGTTTTGGCCATACGCTGCTCAAGGACATACTGGGCCCATGTATCGTATCCAAGAATGTTAGCCTTTTCGTTGCGCAGCTGGATGGTTTCTTGAAGCACATTGAGGTTGGAGGGACATCTGCTGGAATAGGCAATATACGCCATTTTGCGAGTCTGTTCCAGCGTGGCATGGCGGAGCACAGCGCTAATGTCGAAGGGCTTGACAGCCACGACAAACTTTTTGACACTATCGATTGTCACAGTTGGGCGACCGTGGAAAAAGTCTGCGGGAAGTCCATGTAGGTCGGCGCTGCTTAGCAGCAGGTGGTCGGCACTCGTGCTTATATTGCGAGTAAACTCGATCTCCAACTCCGCCAATCGCTTGTCAATTGACTGGATGTGCAGCTGCTGCTTGCTGCTCAAGTGCAGCCCGTTGCGGCGATACTTTTGCTCCAAGTGTTCAACAAGCAGGCGGTCTTCATAATCAAGCTTGCTTATTTCCTCTTTGTTGTTGAAAACAGCGTAAATCACATTGTACACATCCTGGCGCATTTCCATAGCCACCGTAAATTCCTATATGTGTATCAAAACATCACACTTGATTTAGACACATGCAATTTGTGGCTATATATGCTGCTGACATGTTGCATGCAAAATAAACTTACATCCAGAATCTTATCCGCTTTTATGCTGGCATCGCGGATGGATTGTGATGGACTAACATTTTGAAGGAAAGACAGGATCCTCGAGGTTGCTGTAAACTCGTTAAAATCGTGAGCTAGTGGAGCAATGGCGCTTTGAAACGTTGGCGATTTCTGGGAAACTATGCTGTCAATTAACTTGCCGGATTTTGTAATTGCTTGCTGAGCAATAAGCTCAATTTCCTCCGCACACAAATCAAAATTGACCGGTGGACCGCTGGCTCCAGAATATACTTTCATTTGGCACGTTTAAAAATTAAATACAATGTTGGAAATATAGAGAACAATGGAAAAAAAAGCTTGTCTTTATATACATGTACTTTTTTCCTCATTCTACTTGTTGATTAAAAGAATAAAAAAACCCTCCTTCATGCATTTCAAATGCAAGGGGCTTTAGAAAACATGTCTTATTGCTCAAGACCTATGGATTTTAAAAAGGCTGCATTGTTGGGATTTCTACCCAAGAACTTTTCCAGACCAGCTGCAGCATCTACACTGCCTCCCGGATGCAGAATATGGCGACGATAGTCCATACCCGTCCGAGGATCCTCAATGGCACTTTCAAAGCGAGTGGCATACATGTCTGCCGAAAAGCTCTTGGCCCACAAGTAGCCATAGTAGCCAGCATCGTAGCCACCCATCATGTGGCCAAATGTTGCAGCCCCGCAGCATTCCCGGTTGCTGCTGCCATGAAAGCGAGTAATTTGCTCACGAAGCTTCATATATGTGCTTCTAATGTCCACATTGGCATCTGTAGTGTTGTGGATCGCCATGTCAAACATGCCAAAGAAGACTTGCCGCAGATTGAACAACCCAGCACCCTCGTTTTTGGCGGCTACCAGCCGCTCAACTAGTTGCTGAGGAATAGGCTCGCCGGTCTTGTAATGTACGGCAAACTTTTGCAACACTGAAGGCTCCCAGCCCCAGTTTTCAAACAGCTGCGATGGACATTCAATAAAGTCGTGCTGTACGCTGTCGAGGCCAAAGTGTGCCCATTTGGTCTGAATACATATGTGGTGCAGCAAATGACCCATCTCGTGAAGCAGCGTGATCACGTCGTCGTGGGTCAGCAGCGCTGGCGCAGTGGACGTGGGCTTGGGGAAATTGGCCAAAATAGCTGCCACTGGATGTTCCCGCGTGCCATCCTCCTTTTCATATCCATTTCGAATGGGATTGACACACGCATGCCCGTACTTGCCTGGACGTGGAAACAAGTCGAGATAGATGTGCCCCAGAAACTCGCTGCCGTCAGCTTCCCAGACCTCGTACATGGCCACGTCTGGATGCCAAACAGGCGGATCTGGCACTTTATCGAATCTTAGCCGGAGTATATTCTGGTAGATATCTAAAATTCCTCGAGTCACCTGTTCCACCGGGAAATACTGCTTGACTAGTTCCTCGCTTACATTATGCTTGTGCTCTTTGACCAAATTGGAGTAGTAGCGGAAATCCCAGCTGAACAGCCCCTTAAACGGCTGACCAGCTGCTTCCATATCTGCGCGCTTAAGCTTTTCAATCTCCTTGATCTCAGCATCTGCCAGCACGTCCAGCCGCTCACGCAAATCGTTTTCAAACTCCAGTACATTTTGTGGGGTCTTTGCCATATTTACCTCCAGCATAAACTCAGCGTGTGTCTTGTATCCCATTAGCCGTGCCGCTTCCAAGCGCAGCTTGACAGCTTCCTGAAGCAACGCAATGTTTTCTGGGCAGCGAGTTTCTTCTGCCTGTAGCATTAGACGCCGAGTGTCCTCGCTCTTGGCCATCTGCATAATGGGCACCATGTCGGGGTACTTTGTAGTAACCACGTACTTTTTCACTCCATTATGCAGACGTACTGGCCGATCGCAAAAGTAATCCTCAGGCAGGCCATCAAGCTCCTGACGAGTAAACAGAGCCTCTCCGTCCTTTTCATTAGTGTTGCGAGAAAACTCCACACCCAAATCGATCAAACGTTTTTTGATTTCTTCCAGCTTTGCACGCTGCTCGTTACTCAGGCCAAGTCCGTTTCGACGATACTGTCGAGCCATACTCTCCACCAGCGCTTGATCTTCAGAATCAAGCTTGGCCAGCTCTTCTTTGTTATCCAAAACTTGTTTTACAGACTTGTATACGTCAGCACGCATCATCGACGCCATGCGTGAGGATAGTAATGATTTTTCAGCTTCGGAGCTGGCATCACGCACCTGTTTGTCTGTGCTTACGTTTTGCAAAAAGGATATGACTGCTGCTTCGCCACCATTAGCATTTTCTAGCTTGGCTAACGGCTTAATGGTGTTGGCAAACGTCGGAGTTGTTTGAGCTGCAACCTGATCATGTACTTGCTTCTCCTGGGCGATAAGCCGACTGGCCGCCGCACTTATTTCAGCCGGAGTGCGCTGAAAGTTTAATACGGCGCCCTTTATTGCCCTTTGCAGGCGAGACGCCATATTGTAAATTACGAAAGAGAAAAGACAGCTATCGATTGATTACGAAATTGCCCTCTATATTGATAATTATGATTAAATTTTTAATTTGGTGGTCTCGGACCGCATCTTTAGTACTGAGACAAGATGGTTCACAGTAGCAAGCCACACCCTCAGATCCACAGATCCTGACCTGAGTCAGAAAACAAAAAGAAGATTGCAAAAAAAATAAAATAAAATAAAATAAAATAAACAACGGGCCGGAAAACACTCTGCTGCCTCTCCAGGCCCAAAGAGACACATATAAATAGAGGATCTGGTTTGGGCATAGAAGAAACCCCTATGCTCTTGCACCTTATACAATGAAGATTCTATTAACCTTAGCATTGCTTGCTAGCTCAACCTGGGGTGCATCTCAGTTTTATGGGCTCAACTATAATCCTAAACGACAAGACGGCTCATGCCCGAATGTCTACCAAGTGCAAGATGACCTCAAGGTTCTTCGGCCATATACCAATCGGCTGCGCATTTACAGTGTGCACGACTGCAATCAAGGCGAGCCAGTTCTACGTGCAATGGAGAACAGCGACTGGAAAGTGGAGCTGGGCTTGTGGGTTAACCAAAACGATGCGGTATTTGAAGCAGATAAGCAGGAGCTGTTGCGGCTGTCCAAGTACTTTGACTTTAACAAGCAAGTTAGTGCAGTGGTGGTAGGCAGCGAAGCTGTGTATCGGCAAGAGCAGACAGCTGAACAGCTGGCAGCCAAGATCCGTGATATCAAGGCAGAGTTGGTGGCAGTAGGGCTGCCCAACATTCCGGTAACCACGTCCGAGACCTGGCCGTCGTACCATCAGCAGCTGATTGACGCTGTGGATTTTGTAAACATGCACGGATTTCCATTCTGGGAAGGAGTGAGCATCGACAAGGCATGTAACAAGATGTTCCAGCACATTTACGACTTGCAGGCGGCAGCCAAGGGCAAAAAAGTGGTGGTTGGCGAGACTGGCTGGCCATCTCAGGGCGACAGCTATGGCGCTGCAAAGGCCAGTTTATCCAATGCCCAGACGTATTTGCAGCAGTTTGTTTGCCGCGCGGCTGAGGAAAAAATCGAGTACTACTATTTCAACTCGTTTGATCAAAGCTGGGCATCCACAAACAATGCATCTAATGTTGAGGGCAACTGGGGCATTGTTAAAAGTGATTATAAGACTCCAAAGTTTGCCGAACCTATTTACACTTGCAGCGGCGGGCCTGTGCAAGGTAGCATGCCATTTGCTTAAATGTAAGGGTCCATTGCAGTAATAGCATTTGCTCTATGCCATTATGCTTGATTAGATAGGCATCTGGGAAAAACAGTAAATTCTGTTCATAGCTATTGCATATATGCAATCCTTGGGCACAATACGCCATCATTTAATTCTAAAAACGGCAAAAGGGCATTATCGCAGTTCGTGGATGTTTCATCAAAGCATCTTGTGAAGCAATAATTGTATTTATGCGCACTGGCTTTTTTCTTTCTTTAGTCAGTGCACACTATTTTGGAGCTTTAACTTTACAAAACAACACTTTTTATCGACCGCAAAATAAGAGCAAGGAAAAACAAGGGGCGGGGATAACAAACTTGTTGTTTTCGTTTTTTCTTCTATTGTTTTTTGTTGCATATTTCTATCTTTACCTTTTTTATTCCCTTCCTGTCTTTTAGTTTTTTTTTTAGTGTTCCTAATGCGCCAAGCCTTCAATGACCTCTGATTCACAACAGTCAAAGAGACTTTGGGCATATGAGCCAGGTCCGTTGCGGCCAGGCGCTACAAAGTATGACATGGGAATGCAAGCAAAAACCACTCACAATACTGAAGCAAAGCCGCTAGCGTTTACGCAACAGCGCTTTTCACCCATCATGAACCGTCAGCATCGGTCAGCAACGGTGGGCAGCGATGATTCGCCTCCACGCGAGATCCCTGAGGCTGTGTATAGTCGCGGTTCTCCCTTGGCCAGAACACGCGCAAACCGCCGTAGAAGCACACTGCATGACATTGTAGAGCGCTCTAAAAAACAGCCTCAAGAACACTCAATTCCTGCTGCTATCAGCCCTGCAGCTGCATCCACAGCAAGCAATGGGCGGCCACTGTCAACGGTATCAGCCCAGTCGCTGCCACACGATGCAGGGCTGGTTTCGGCACGGGAAGTGCATCAAGCCGAGCTGCAATTTCGGATGTCATCTCCACCTGGAGAATCTAAGAAACTGCCACAAAGCTCGCTTGGCCTGCTTAAACAGTCCAGCAAACCCTCACTAATGCAGAAGCGTGCCGAAAAAGGCCTTAAGGCTTTGTCGGCGTCGCGAGCAAGCCGCGAGAGCATGGAGCGAGGCAGTGCCACGCCCAGCTCGTCGATGGACCGGCTAGCAACCAGCATAAGACGCTCCGAGAACCACCACTCGTTTAGAATTGAGCGTAGTTACCGAATCGCAGATCGCAGCAAAGATAGCGACCATGAAGCCGACGACGATAAGGCTTCAGATACATCGCCGTCATCCTCACCTCTATCTGCAGTATTTACCTTGCCGCCTGTGCAACAGCCACCTCCGCAAAAGAACCTGCCTCCGTTGCCTGCAAAGCTGCAAACCCAGCTTAAGCAGCTACCTCGCTTATCTCCTCCACGCAAGCTGCCGCTGGTAAACAAACCCGTGTTGCAGCTTGGCTTGCCTGAGCCTGGCTTGCCAATATCTCCAGGGCCGGGCTCGCAAGGCTCAAATCGGCGGGTGGTGTCGGGGTCATCAATTTTACGCTCACCGTCCAAGGCCTCTTTCAATGACACGCACTCCACACAGAACCTGCATGTAAGTATATGTGTTGTTTACATTGGATTTGTCTGATTGCACAAACAGTATTTATGCGCTTGCACTTTGGCCTGCTTTGGTTATCTTGCTTTTTTTTCGTGCTTTTATGCAGGCTGAAGCGGCTGAGCTGATATTTTTCGCGGTCTTTGCAGAGATCTATCCATATTTAAAGCAGCGCACCTTGCATATGCGGGAAGGAGGATTTTTTTTGAGGCAAAGCTGGGTTGATCTGTTGACATGTCTTTGTAAAAACAGCTACCTCATCTGCATGATGGGTAGAATGTCTAATCATGTTCCTTGCACACCAAAAAGCATAAACGGAGAATGCTGGTAAGGGGAATGGGGGAAGAAATGACAATCTTCAGATGTTTTAAGACCTTCTCCTGCAGGCAAAACCCCCCATCTGGTTTCAAATAGCCTGTACTAAGTTTTCTTTTAAAATGTAGATGGGACCGCATCCGCCCGTATCTGCAAAGATTGGCAAAGGCCAGGCAAGTGAGGTGTTTAGACGTGTTGGATACTGGCTGTACAGTACCGCGCCAGTGCAGTTTATAAAGCATGCCATGGTTGAAGAGCGCAACGATAGTGTTAATGTGCTGTTTTCAACTGACCGGTCAATCTGGATTCTGGGCGTAAGCTATCGGCTCAAAAAGAACAGCAAACATGTGATGCTGCCGGTATCTATCAATGCAGACAGCTCGCATTTGCAAATGGATAGCAGCCTGTTTTTAACACATCATCATCAGCGGCGCAGCGGCAGCCCCAGCCGTGGGCAGCGGGGACGGAAGCAGGAACCAGCAACACCTCAACGGCGGTCCGAAGACATTCCAGGAAATCGCAGGCGTGCTAATACGTCTGGGGCAATGATGAACAAAAAGAAGCTTCAGATTATCACTCAGTTACAGAACTATCCGGGAATGCCGCAGATGCCGGAACCTGGCACACCAGCAATGACTGCAAAGCAGGGGATGCGCACGCTGGCGTCGATTCCATCGCAGGACTTACTCTGTTCGCGCGAAAATCCTGTTCCGCCAAGTCCGCTACCATTTCCCGATGAGCCGATGCCCATAGACCAAGTTCAGAGTGCAGTGGAGCCTCAGCTACGTCATGAATCGAGTTTTGTAAGCACTACGCCAAGTAGTAGCTTCAGAAAGCCCAGCACCATTATGCAGCCGCACCTGCAAGCAGAACGACCAAAGTCGAGTCGGATGGACCGGTTGCGCTCGTGGGTGGCACGCACAGCCAAGCCGATAAGGCGCAAGTCAGATGTGGCGACAGAGCAAATGCCTCGAGACAATGGGCCAGTTTCTTCTGCCATGATCAACTCGATGGCCAGCCGGCCATCATCACCGCAGCCCAACCGACTGTCATCCGAGACGCCGCGCACAGCCACACCAACAACAGCAACCGGCATGCGGGCCATATCGCGGGCAGGAAGCAGCATTGCCAGCTCAGGCCTAGCCATCGGTACTGATCCACGATCTCTGGGGATCAACAGCCCACATGGAAGCGGGATGCATTTGCGCAAGAGGAGCAAAGAGGCGCTAAGCAGCTCTCGTTTTGGCGATGGAGGCCGGCGGAGCTGGAACGACTCGGATGTGAGCTTCCAGCAGCGTTTACCGCCCATTCCGCACCTGCCAGATCCAAACGGACCTCCAGCAACTGCCGGAGTCAGCGACCGCATTCCCTCGGGGCGGCATGCCGGAATATCAGCACCGATGCATCGGCGACCACGTTCTTCGCATTCGAATGCCACGAGCCAACGACGGGTAGCCAGCAACGCCAGCGGCAGCGGCAATCCGGTGGAGTTTGGGCGGAATCGGCGCGAAACAGCAGTACGGTCGCTGGTAAGCGACTTTGCATCGTGGGAGAGCCCATCGGCAAGTATCATGATGTTTCAGCGGGAATGGAAACTACCATCATTCCAGCAGCTAGTGACAGTGCAGTCAGCAACGGCATGGGCAAAGGAAAGTGGATGGACAGTGACGCTGTCCAGCGAAACATTTTTTATGGCGTACATTTTCTACAACTTACCGAGCGATGCTGCCTCACTGCATGCACATACCCCTGGGGAGAAGATATCGGGAGACCGACTGCTGCTGCGCATGCGGCTGGCAATGGAAGACATTGAGGGTAAGGTGATGGCTGGCGAGGCGTGGAGAGACACGATCACAGCAATCATTGTGACGATAGATGCGCGGGTAGCACCAAAATGCACAACTGTAACGGCAAAGCGCAATTTCAGCCAGAGCTCAGTGGAAACGGAGCAGCAGCTTCAATCAAACAGCTTGTCGCCTGAAGACCACATCAAGCGAATGAAGATGCTGGAAAAGCACCTGGCCAAAGTGACAGAGTCGTTTGCTAACCACTTTTGGCCTAAGAGCGAAGACCACGGGCCTGTATTCAATACGTATCCGCGGCGACGTACTGACGAAGTCAATGCGGCAGCTGCGCTTGAAAGGCGTCATCGCCGGGCACGCGGATGGAACATGATCCCAACATTGCTGACATTTAAATCGGACGAATGTCAGCAGCCTTCAGGTGACAAATCGCCACAGTCAGTCCTGCCGGAGCGCTCGGAGTCGCCGACACTGAGCGTGTACACTCGTAAGCGTCATTTGTACCCGATGGGACTGTCGATTGCCAGCACCAGCGACAATATAGGCATGTCAGCAGGTTCTTCCCACGAAATGAGCACGGGAGGATCAGCAGCAGTGACACCTGAGCGGCAATCGCCATCGCAGTCACCGTTCCCCTCACGGCCATCATCGCCGATCAATGGCCGGGCTATTTCGCCGGCTCGTAGCCGCAATTCGGGCCACAGCCAGCTATCGAGCGGAAACGGCAACGGAAGGCCGTCCAGCCCTGTACACAAGCGCGGCACGCTAGGACTGTACAGTTCTAACGATGTGAACATGCTTTCGGATGAGCTGGGACAGTCGCTCAGTGTGACTTCAAAGCAGCCACCACCACCTTTGCACTCAACATCTAGCCAGTCGTCAGGAGGCAGCTCAGGATTTTACAACTTTAGTGCTGCCAGCACAGTGTCGCGGCAACCAACGGCAATGTCAACGGGTTCAAATGGTGGGCAGCAACAGCAGCAGCGTAAGCGCAAGGCAGGAGAGGCAGGTGTAGTGGGCAAAACCAAAGGCGGGTTTGAGGTTGTGTGGTCAGCGTCGGACAACATGTCGACGTCATATGTGATGGTACCAGTGCCTAAAGCTACGGCAGAATCGCCAACCAAGATGCTCAAGCAGCACCACAGCCGCCTCAACGTATCTGAGACTGATTCGACAGGCACGCAGTCACAGCCCAACCTGAAGCGCGTGCTTGAGTCAATTACTCGCGAGATCAATTTGGACTCGTCATATGTGCTGCTACTACCACCACCACCGCCAATTAACATGGATGCCAACGAAGGCGTGGATGACGAAGACGAGTTTGGATACCTGGCTACAACACTGCTGCGGCGAGTAAAGTCGGAAATGGTCATTCAGCGCACGATGCAGGACTTTGAGCACGATTATGGGCTGGATCTAGTGGATGCAAGCGACTCGGATTCGTTCCAGATGGTCGACAGCGACGGCGACAGCAGCCGCAACTCGGTATATTTCAGCGCTGAGGACGACTCCGCAATGGAGCCAGAGACGTGGTACAAGCGGCTGTCGGCATCATCCTCGCAGCACCACCTGCCTGCACGGTACCGCAGCAACCAACAGGGCAGCGAGAACGAGCCGGGAGCAAAGCCGCTATCGCTGAACCAGCTGACGCTGTTGGAGTTCTTCATGGACGGCATGCGGCGCTTTTACTACACGTATCGCAAAGGATTTCCAACAATCACGCCGTCATTTTACACATCGGACATGGGCTGGGGATGCACGTACCGCACCTGCCAGATGATGCTGGCCGAGTCATTTGCGCGGGTGCTGCTAGGGCGGTTCTGGGATCCATTCCGGCTCAGCCCTTCGGAGCGCACCCGCCACGGGCGGATAATCGAGTGGTTCCACGATGCGGATCTGCCGCAGGCATTCTACTCGATCCATCGCATGGCCCGCACGGCAACAGAAATGGACAAGCGCATTGGCGACTGGCTGGGGCCCTCGATTGCTGCGCATGTAATGAAGCGCCTGTCGGTGAAGCACCCGCGGTGCCCGCTGACGATTCATGTAGCCATTGACCAGACGGTGTATGCCAGCGAGGTGCGCAAGCAGGCGCTGACAGAGGACGGGACGGGCAGCGGGGAGCGGCCAGTCTGGCGACCACTGCTGCTACTGGTGCCGGTGCGGCTGGGACTGTCGCGACTGAATCTTGGCTACATTCCCAAAATCAAGACGCTGTTCCAGATCCCGCAGTCAGTGGGGCTTGTGGGCGGCAAACCATCGCGCTCATTTTACTTTATTGGGCGCCAGGGCGACAGCCTGTTTTATCTGGACCCTCATGTTACACGCCAGCACGTGCCACGATCGGGGTCTCTGGAGCAGGACAGTACGGTTATGTCCGATTCGGATTCAGATTCGTCCGATTTCGAGATGTTTGGAATCCCTGAGACCGACGAGTACCACACAACCCACATTTGCACGATGCCCATTCACCGCCTGGACCCGTCGATGCTGCTGGGCTTTTTGTTCAACACTGAATCTGAGTGGGATACCTTTGTCATGGCGGCTACCGACAAAGAATCGCAGCGGTCGATTTGCACGGGCACATCGCCGCTGTTTACGCTGCTGTCGGGAAGCAGCATGATGACGCCGCAGTTTGACTCGGTGGTGCAGCAGCCGGTTCCAGGCCATACCACTAAGCTCAGTCTGACGCTGGACACGAGCGGCCGCAAGTCGCCTCGCGTCAACTCAGACTCACAAGTTCCGTCACCGCGTCTGGAATCGGCGCGTCCGGAGGTACCGATTGCTGTAGCGCCTCCACTGACAAGAGGAAGATCAGCATCGTCGCCACGGTTTAGTACAGCCGATATAGATCCACTGGTAGAAAACACTCAGGAAATGGATGACGAATTTGAAATGCTATAAATTTTCTTGCGCTTTTTTATTATTTTTACCATATTTATTTGTAACTCACTCTTAAAGTTTAAATGAAGCGGTATCAAAGCCATCGCCAGCCCATGTGGCAACTTCAGAGATCTTTTTGGTTTTGGCATCTCGAAGTTTGGCTCCATCGTAATGGAGATCCAAACCAGTGCAGTAGTTAAACACCAGTTCTTCAGAAGTACCAGCAGCAGCCGGCAAGCTGACCATTAGATGCTGCAGCATATTGAGCATACTTTGTGGGTTGCCCAAATACAATTCACAAAGCGCAAGGTTGTTGGCAGCTGGTATACGGTCAGCATCAACCAGCTGTTTTTCCTCATCGGACAGATCCACCACAGAAGCAAATAGCTCTCTAGCCTGGTCCCATTTACCCATAGCCACCGCACAAAAGGCCCGGTTCATCAATAGCAGCTTGTCGTCCTTGGCCTGTACCAGCATCTCCACTTTATCAAAAAGCTCGTTTGCTCGTTCCAAGCATCCCAACTGCAAGTAGATGCGGGCAGCACCCGACATTACTCGTGGGTCATCCAGTGCAGATGACAATAAACGGCTCAGCAAGGATAGCGCCAACTCTGTACCGCCTCTTATGCGCAAACAGCTTCCAATGGTAAGCAGCTGAAGCCGGAACATCCGCTCTTGATAAAGCGGATCATTGGAGTGACGCTGACATGCCCTGGTTAGCGCACTCAAAAGCTCAATGGTGAGTATCCAGTTATCATGAGCCAACCCTGGTAACCGTGCCCGAAGCATTCTCAACTCAAACGGCCATCCAGCCACTACACTACGTTTGTTCTCCCACTTGACATTGTGCTCTAGCTTGTTGAGCTCCCGAGATGCAACTGCAAACTGTCGCAAGTTGCAAAGAGCCAAGATGCGGTATGTCCATAGCTTCAGCAAGGTGGATTGTTCTTGTGCAGGGGTTTCTAAAATAGTTGATTCTGAGGCTAGAGCGAGGGCCCGCCATTGAGCTCCCGATATATATTGGTTGAGTAGCTCGTAGCTAAATCTTCTTGAGGCAAAGTTGCTGGGGTCGGGCGTTTCTCGCCGAGGACGGGTGGCTTCAGCAGAGCTCGACAGTAGTTGGTCAAGAGAGTCTCCCAGCGGCGTGTGCTCGAATAAGCTAGAGTCGTTTAGTGCGCACAGTTGGTTTGAAGATACTGTAGGACTTCGAATTCCCAATAAACTAGCCATTTATAGAAAAATAAAATTATGTGGTAAAAGCAGAACCATCAACTACACGTTCCTCTTGGAGATCGTGCACGTGCTTTTGGTGCTGTAAAAGATCGTTACTAAGAGCATGGGCAGTGGGCGGGAACCGGGACCACTGGTCGCTCAGCCGACGACGCACTTGGTCAAACGAATCCCAAACGCCCTCCACAGGACCACAGTCATAGACAACCCGTAGGAGGTTGGGTGTGGAAGGCTCATGGCCGCAGCGATATGCTACCGGAGCACCGCCCTGCGTGGGATCAGCATGAACAGAGAAGCGACCAGGAAGAGAGGTTTTGGACGAGCCTTGCTTGGGAAACTTCATGATATCTCTCGAAGAGCCGTCTTTGTAGGTGATAGAGCTGATTTTTATGGCCATGCTCATTGAGTCGCGGTTAATCTTTTGCAGCAAGCCGCCGCCCATCCCGAAGCCCACGCATTCTGCCGAGAACCCGGCGCCGAGCACGGCATCGAGGATTAGCTGCAGGGTCTCAGGAGTCACTCCGTCTCCCTGAATCACCGAAGCGCCCCTTAGAACCCTGAATCCCTTCTGGTTTTTATCGGAGCCAAAGACCTGCTCAGCTGCCCGCAATCCTTGCAGAACTGCCTCGACCTGGTCGCCGCTATCCGGCCGGATGACCAGCACACCGCCCCTTTGCAGCTTGCGCGATGCCACGGCTGGCAACACCTCTTGCAGCGCTCTCACATAGTCAAAGGAGTCCATCACGCAGGCATAGACACCATCACCATACTCCTCGATCATCCGCAATACGGCTTGACGCTCGCTCAGATGGGCAGTCATCACCGAATGCTCGGTAGCTGGGATGCTCGTGGCCACTGGACGGCCCTCATTCAGCCGATACTGCACATAATGGGCGGCACTCAGCGTATCGCTACCCGAAAACGTCAGTAGATGCGCTGCCCCGCCCAGCATCGATTGCTCCACACAAGTGCAGGCCCGGAACCCAAAATCGTGCATCCGCGTATCTAACGTCCACTGCTTCTCCTTGTCCACCGACCTATCATAGTACTCATGAATCCGGGCCCACATGCGTCGCGACAATGTTGCCACTGTAGAAGGGTACCACGTCATCAACAGTACGGTTTCCAAGTACGTCACTAGTCCTGCATACTCAGCGCTAGCCAAAATCTGCATCACGGGCGTATGCGGATATACAACTGACCCTTCGCTTAGCGCCTCGATGCGCACCGGGAAATACCCCTGATTTTCTTGGATGAACTTTAAAAATAGCTTCTTGGGAAAAGGAAACTTTGTGAAGCCGGCGTTATGCGTGTTGAAGAATGCTTCGGCCTCATCGACGTCTTGCTGGGTCCAGGGCTGGGCAATGTAGGATTTGATGATGTATTGGAGGCCGTAAAATACCATGCGCTGGTCCTCGCTATCTTTGTTTAGTGCATGACGGAACTCAGCATATGCAGTTGCTTGCTGTGCATCAGGAAATACTGCCGCATGGCTGGCCTTGTACGAGTCTGTTAGTAATGCAAGTGGCAGTCCAAATGGCCCCATTATTGATCAGCTTCTACTTTGGTTTGTTTTAAATAAAATAAAAAATTAGAAGGAGAAAGATAATTTTTAAAAAAATGTCATCTGCCGAGCCTGCCCCTACGTCATTTCTGGTGATTATCGACGATCATACCGATGCCGATGCGCTTTCTCGTCGTCTAGCTACCCGACCTGCACATTTAGCCGAAGCTACTCGGCGCCGCCAAGCCAACACGCTGGTATCAGGCGGAGCCATCCTCGACTCACACGAAAGCGGCAAGATGATCGGCTCCGCCCTCATAGTAAACGCCCAGTCGCCTGACCACGTCCTCGAAATGCTCAAAAGCGACCCCTATTGCAAGCAGAATGCCTGGAACATCGACTCGGCGAAAATCTATCCATACCGTGAAGCAAACTTTTAAAAGATAGCTAGAGAAGCCACTAAAACAACAATAAATGGAGATTTTAGATGCGCAGCCACTGAGGTTTTGGAATCTAAGCCATCCAAGCTTTCAAAAGCTGTTGAGCTAATCGACGGAGTGGGTGCTGAAGGAGGTGTGGGTTCGCTCATTACAGTTACCAGTCCGTCGATTTCCACGCTATCGATGTACTTTGATGCTTCCAGACTGCTCTTATATGCCAGGGACATATATCCGGTCACTATATGGGTGTTGTAGAGCGGTGGGTCTATTGAGGACCCGCGACATATTAGTGCGTCGCGGAACGCGTCCATTATCTGCTTGCTTGTTTCTTGCTTGAATGCTATGATGCTTGACACTTGCCCTTGTGGATTGACGTTGTTGTATGTGACTTTGGGCAACACATCAAATGCCGAACAAGTTATATTTAACGCTGCTACTTGATAGATAAGTTGGCACACTAGTATCAATATTTTGAACATAGTTAAGAAAGAGTTGAGAAGATATATTCCTATTTGGTTGTGTTTGGTCTTTTTTTTTTTATAGGAGGGGAGGAGCTTTTTTGTTTTTCACTAGCAAACATTTAGAACAATGAGCCTACTTCTCCCTAAAAACCTTCCCATCCCTTGTGGTCATTTTAGTACATTTGCTGCATTTTGTAATAGCTTATGAGCCCACAAAAAAAACATTATCGTCCTTAGATCAGAAGAGGATGGAAAAAAGAAGCCCAGTGGCGCCCTTTCAAAAAAAAAGGTTTTTTCTCATCTTTTTTAAAGCTCCACTTTTAAAAAGAGTTTCCTTTCTTATTTTCCAAAGCTTCTTCTTTTGTTATTATGGCCAAAATATGGTGGCCTCGACCACCGGAATTCGGTGCCTCGCCCATTCACCTAAGCGTACCCATATGGAACTACGATGACCGATATCTGGGGCAGCCCATTGTCCCCCACGTTCTAACCGGACCATACCACCTGGTACGCAAACCACAGTTTCTGGAAGACTACGAAATCAAAGTGATTCTCTGTATAAGAGATCCCTCGGAGCAACGCTTCTTACGACAAATCGAGCTGCCGGGAATCGAGTTTGTATTTCTAGACGTTCCAGCCGATGTGCGCAAAACCAACATCATTCCGTTTTTCAACAGCGCCACTACGACTATCACCGAGCTGGTCCAGAGAGAACTGAACGTGTTGGTTTGTTGTAGTGATGGAATTGACAAGAGTGCTTCGTTCGTTGCGGCCTATTTGATGAATACGTATGGGTTGAAGGCCATGGACGCGATTACTTTTGTGCAGAACCAGAGATACTGCGCTACTCCCTCGGTTAATGGATACCGTATAAAGCTGATAGAGTATGAGCCCATATGTGCTGCTCGTTGTGTGGATAAGTGTCAATTGAATGGCCAGAAGGCTGCTCGACGGCGGGATGACGATGATGACGGGTGCAGCGAGACCGCAAGCGAAATGACTTGCGTTACTGACCGTCCTATAGCCTCGCTTCCCAATAAGCGTGCTCGCTAAACAACTCTTTTATTACTTTCTGCGTAACAAACATATACAAAAAAATATATTTAAGCGGCAGTTGCAACCAACTTGCGACCTAGCACAGCTGGTGCATACTGCGGATTAACAAGCAAGATGTAGTTGTCGTTGCCCTGAGTAACTGATTCTTCTACAGACTGCAGCGGCACTGCCCGACTAAGCATCCGGATCCATACTCCGGCGGTCTCGCGGCTCAGTGCCCGGAACACCACTGTGGCCTCAGTGCCATCGCTCAGCAGTGCCTGGATGGTCAGCTGCACGGAGCCGTCGACTTCGCTCAGCTGGCTCACTTGGCTGATTGCCTCTGTGGGAATCTGTGCTCGTACAGCCAGCTGAGCCCGCCGTCCTGCACAATCCGTTTCTGTTGTTTCAGCAAACTTCAGCTTCTGCTGCTGTGACTCCCGCAGCGTGTTGAGCGATGCATAGCTGCCCAAATTGTAGGCTGCCAGCGGCGTCGGCGTAGATGGCGTCTGCGGCGCCTGAGGAGCTGTGTTGAGCGATAATGCGCACCCGGCGTCAATGTCGGGCAGCCGGAAGCTCTCTGCGCTGGGCGAGTGTGCGCTCAACACCGGGCTGTTGAGCGTCGATGACGTGGTGCTGTCGCCGGATCGCCGCCGGTCCTCACGCCGCCGCATGCTTGGGCTCTTCATGCTCACATGCAGGGATGAGATGGTCCGCCGAATGCGTGCAGCCCGTGACCCGTGCGTGCTGTTGGAAGCACACACGACCAACGTGGTCTCAAACAAGTAGGCTTCGACGGGCTCAAAGTCACGCTTGGTCTGGGCGCTCACCGGGCCCGAAACAAGGAGCTTGCCCAGTCTCTGGGCCGTGCACTCGGAGCCAGCAATGCGAGCCAGAAACTGTGCCTGCTGCGTTTCGTTGATTGCCTCGCGAGTGGTCTCGTTGGCCTGGGTCAACGCAAGCTTGCTGCGGTGCATTGCCGCATAGGCGGACTTTACCACCTGCACGCGCTCTGCCTGCTCGGCAGGTGCCATGGATGCACAGCTCTCGCACATAGCGTCGACGATGTTTTGGAATAAAATGGGGTACTGGGCAAGTCGCTGCACTGGCCGCATAAACAACGATGGAATGTCGAACTCGGGGTCGACAGGTATGTCCAGCTGCTTGAGCACCGGTAGCGCCCGCTCAAATGCCCGCTGCGACGTCTCGCGGTGGGCGCAAAACAGCGAGTACACGTGGAAGTCCAGATTCTCGTAGGCTGCGCCCAGCAGCTGCCGGTGCAGCGGCATTGCTGCCAGATACTGAATGCGTATGGAAAACTTGCGATGCAGATCGAGGATTCCCCGAATATGCCCAAAAATAGTCTCGAGATCAACCTCAAAGTGGTCAAGCTGTGCACCAACGCTGTCGGCATATGCCTAGTATATACAAACACTGGTTTAGTTTCCAAAGCCGAATTAGCCTTCAACGTAATATCCCAAAAGCGAGATATGAACTTACCACTAGCCGCTCCAAATCCTGTACATATGCCACCTCAGTGCGCGAGAGCTCGGCTGCAAGTACCGCAAAGCGCGGCTGCCCATCCGCCACGTGTGCCGTGGGGTAGATATCGCGTGGCTGCAGGTACCGCGAGTCGGGCAATCCACACTGCCCACGCAGCTGCAGCTGGTCCAAAATAGACGCCACCGCTGCCATCATCAGCTCCAAGCATGCATCATTCTCAACATCATAAACGTCACCAATCCGGCTTAACGCTGCTTCAGAAACCAGCCCCGCGCTAACGCATCCTTGCCAAAACAAATCAATCTGATGGCCTTCATAGCGTCCATTGTCTGCGCACTCGTATAGGTCGATTGTTGCTACAAATGGGCTTTCCAGCTCATTTATCAGAATGTTTAATGTACAGCCGCGCTTGAAAAGCTCCCGCAATGGCCGTGTAGGATCTTTGAATGAGGTTGCTTGCGCTTTCTCATCTATCAACAGTGGATGTACTATGGATGCGATGCATGGTAGGCTTAAAAGCCGCTCTAGCAATGTAATGGCCCGCTCATACGGCGACACGTATGCCTTCCGTGTCACCGACACCGCCCGTGACGTGCTACTGCTATTGTCATACGTCTCGATTGTTCGCTTGCGCGGTCCCATGCAGAATGAAAACAGCTTTGCCGCAAATTTTAAAGTCAGGTTGGCCAGCCGTCCTTGAAATACGCCCGCTACGTGAGGCATTTTCATAGAAATTTCCGCAGTCAGAAAAAAAAGAGAAAAATTTATAGAAGTGAAGAAAAAGGTGAGCATGGCAAACCCCCTTCCTTATTAATAGGCGAGACTGAATAAACGCGCTAAATGTGACATTTCATGGACCGGGAAAAATGAGTTTATTTTCCTAGACCCACAAAAAAAAAATTTTTTTTTTTTTTGGTCTCAAATCTGGACATTCTCAGTGTGGATTTAAACACTGATATGAGGTGGAAAGGGAGGGGTAACTTGCCCACCTCCCCCTTTCTTTCTTTCTCGTTTTGAAATAAGATGGGCCACAATGATATGCACCAACTGCAAGGAAATTGGGAGGTGGGGAAAAAGCGAGAAAAGCCAAAGCCTCACGTGCATCATAGAGGGCTTAGCATTTCTGTAAGGAATATTATTCTGTGCACCTCAGTGCATTTCCCTCTCCTCACTCATAAGCTCTCTCTTGTATAGCTTAGTGTATCAATCTCGTTTTTTTTACCTTGCATGTGTGAAATTTTTTCTACACTTTGATCGCAATAGAATTGGTAAATCCACGATATGAAATGAACATTGATTGATTTGGGGGAGGATTGGGATCTTTTTTCGGTTGGGATTGAATGTACCAAGGAAAATAGGTAGTCTTTATCCGAATCCAAAAAATGTTGAGGTTCCAGTTTGCCACAACAAAAGTTATGCACTTTGAAGAGCTCATGTGGCTTTCTTTATTTACACTTTGGCCAAAATGGTTATATATCCGGGCAAGCGCTTGCATCTACATTAACAATTCGGCCATCAGTGACTGGGGAAATAACCGCCCACTGTGCCAAAACACTTTCCGACGCGTATGTCCGCGTGTCGCTGCGGTTGATAGGCAGCCCAGGTAGCAGCCCTCCCGAATCGTCGTTGCGCGGCGTTTCCCGGCCACTTTCAGGCACCGACTTCTCATTCCCAAACAATGCCGCCCGCGCAATATGAATTGGCTGCTGCTCTGCATCCAGTCGCCGCGCACTATCCGATAGTGCCTGAGCAATTTTCTGGCTTCCCTGTGTCGACTCACGTGCCAATGTATCGCTGTACCTCTGCACGATGTCGGCAACTGAGCTAGCTTCACTTTGCTGGCTTAGCTCACGCAGCCCACTGGCATGCTTGATAATAAGGTCGCGCCACTTGCTCGTGGGCTCTTTGTTGCGTGCTTCCGAGCAGCTTCGTGCATGCCCACGGAGCCGGAACTGTAGCGCATTGCACACGGCCAGGCCCTGAAAATACCGCCGAAACAGATCAACAAAAGTTATGCCGTTCTCCTCATCCACCAATAGCTTGCCCTCCCCCAGCATCGTATACCCGTCGTGGCCTTGGTACATGTAGTCGCGTGTGGCCACCACATACTCTGCTTCCATATCCAAGTCTGCTTGAGGGCCCTCTACATTCGTAATCTGGATAATTCGGTCTCCTGGCTGGCGCCGAGGGTCAAATTCAAAGCGAATGCCGCTGACTTGCGGAAAGCGTCCTTCATGAGCCGGCCACTTGCTCACGCCATTTTCCAGCGCGCGACGGATTTGGTCGCCTGTAAGCCGCACCACCACAACGGGGTCCTCAAATGGAAACGCCTCCATGATCTCGCGCATACGCAGCGGACCATCCGAAATAACTCTATCGGAGCGGATGGCGCCGCCACACAGCAGCCCAATTTGGGCTCCCGTGCTTTGTTTGTAGCAATAGCGCATCAAGTCGGCGCTCAAACTACCCAAGTTGCTTTCTTGCGTCCGACACACCGACGAGCGTGCATCCAGGCTGGTTGTGGTAAAGCCGATGGGCTTATCCAGAGCCCGGCTCAAGTGCCTCTCAATCTTTTCTACCATCTGGCTGATTTCAGGGTCCTCTGGTGTTTGGCCCAATACTCGATGCCGCCGTACGTGCATATGCATGACCCGCATCCCATCTTCTTGACGCCCCAGTTGCAGTTCAATTTCGCTAAGGTCACGAAAATCCGTGCCGCTCTTTACCAGTCGCCTTCTCTTTCCCTGCAGCTGACGTTCTTGTTCCCACGCTTTAAGCATCTCCTCGTCCTCCTTATTCGACTGAGCAAGCAGCTTTGCATCCGGATCTTCAAATTCGTCTACGCCTGATCCCACATAATAAAAGTGATCGTGTCCTGAAAGCACCACGTCAACATCCACGCACTGATCAGCCAGTTTGATGTCGTTGCCTAGCCGCATATGCGACAGACACACGACAATATCGCACTCTTTGTCTTGCTTCAGCATCCGAGCTGTTTCTTGAGCCTTGGTAATAAAATCGTGGTATTGGAAGGTTGGTGGTAGGCATGGAAGCGTGTCTAGCCATTCTTTCTCCACTATACCCAATATCCCCACTCGTAAGTCTTGCGTCTCTTTTACCAGATATGGCAGACAGCCGCGAGCAGCTACCCCGCCATGCTCGCTATCTGTCAGGTTGCTTATCACCCATGGAAAGTTATTGCGTGCTATAAGCTGTTCCAGCACTTGAAGCCCATGGTCAAACTCGTGGTTGCCCAGCGTCGATGCGTCAATGTTGAGCTGGTTTAGAATAGGCACCATATGCTCGCCCCGTGAGATCGTGCTTTCCAAGCTGGGAAAGTATGCATCGCCGCTGAACAGCGTCAGTACAGGTCCCTTTTGCTTTTGCAGCTCATGGATAAGATACCCAAACCGTGCAGCTCCGCCCACAGGCTCGGCTTGTGATGCTGCCACATGATACACGTCGTTAAAATGCAAAATACGTAGCTTCTTTATCATACTTCAAAAAAAAAAAAAAGCTAAGAGAAAAAACAATGAAACTCCGCTTGAAATTTAATCACGGATCTTCACACGGATTGAGGGCACCTCGACGTCTTCCTCATCCTCATCTTCACAGCACACTTCTAGCGTCACCCACTTTACATGCGCCGGAATCTCCTCTTTGGTCACAGCTACAATGGCCTCCGACGCCTTCATGGCTCTCCGCTCCTCAGCCTTCTTTTTAGCATAGAAGCTTGCATACAGCATCGATGTTCCTGAGCTGATCATCGTTATCTCCAGATTGTGCTGCTTCTTAAAGTCAGCCATCAGCTCGCCCAACGTAAGGTTGTGGTTATAGTCAAATGTGTCCCACTGCGTGTACTCTTTGCCATTGCACTCGGTCTTGGCGGGTGGCATTGGCTCTGAGAACCCAAAGAATGGCAATGCCAAATTGATAAAGCCATTCTTGTAGTCCTCAATCTTGCGCTGCGTCTGTCCATCAGCGCTCGTGGATCCCACAATCTTGTAAAGTTCCAGACATACCAGGCCAGTTACCAGCGAGGTGGTTGTGGCAATGGCTGGAATGATCTTGCCAGCAATCTGCTTGGTGCGGAACCGATCTGCTATGGTGATGCCATAGTTTGATGCACGCAGGTTAGATGCTGCTGTGATAAAGTCAATGTGGAAGTTGCTGTCGTCATCCTTTTCAAAGTCCGCCGGCTCCAACCGCACTCCCGCAAAGGCAGATGGATCAGGCAGCGATGCCATCAGCTCGGCAAGCTGGCCTTCATCAGAGTTTATGGTGGCATTCTGGTCTTCGCTTTCATTGACTTGGATCTTGACTCCCTCCTTGGGCTTAAATTCAGGCACTTGTACAGCTGCCGCCATCTGGCGGATCTGCTCCCGGTCCCTGCTGCCCTTCAGCCCATAGTTAAATGCGTGTAGGTTGGCTGCAGCCACAATAAAGTCCACGTGCAGCTCATTCTTGGGGTCAAAGACCACTGCGTCAGGAGCACGCTTGGGCGGCGACCAAAACGGCTGGCCCGACGCCGTCACAGAGTCCTTGGGGAAGTTGAAGAGCAGCTGCTGGATGGCGTTGTTGTATAGCTCCTCAAACATCCGCCGTGCCCATCCCACGCAGTCACCGAACGCCAGCGGCTTGTCTGTCACCAAAAAGTCGCGGATCTTTTGCAGCGTTTCAATCTTGACTGCCTCGCCCACCGTGGCAAACGATTTTTCCACATAGTCAGGCGTAGACAAATAAGCGTTGACGCTCTCTGCAGGCTGCGCAAATAGACCCTCAAACAGATCGCGTGCCCACTGGATCGTGTGCTCGATCGCGTTAGGGAAGTTCTTGAGCGTGCAAATCGGAATCTGCTTCTCTTGCGGGTCACGACTGGCTCCGTACGACTCCGTCAGATGCGGGATCACCACCTGCGTGTTGCCCTTGGTTCCCAGGGTTCCCGACTCCAGCAGCGGCTTGCGGTAATACACGCATCTGCTGTCCATGTATTTACGCGCATCCACATTATCCAGCGCATTGGTCACGCCGTCTAGACCCTCAAAGAAATCGTCATTGTACACTGCCTCAGTATCTGCGCCCATCCGGTCTTGGTGCGTGACAATCTTGCCGTCCAGCTCAGGATTCATCTTCACCACTGCCCGCGCCGCTGTGTCTGACTTTAGCTGCCCCACATCCGCTGGCCGGAACAAAAACTGCCGGTTCAGATTACTCTTCTCAATCGTATCCATGTCGGTTACATGAATCACTCCCTGCGCACCTGAACCAAGTCCCATCATCGCCCAGTTCTTGAGCATCTCGCAGCCGATTGCACCCGACCCCACCAAGAACTCGCGGAAGTTTGCCAGCTTGTTTTGGAACGAGCGCCCAAACACAGCTATCTGCCCGTCATACCGTGACCCGGTCGGTGCCAAGTCTGCTTCCGAAGGTGCAAAGTCCACCGGCAGGCACTCGAGTGCATCAAAGTACATAAAGTTGTTGATAGGCGAGAATTTGCCTGTGCATGCCTTGAGCACCTCCTGCGCTACCAGACCACCAAACACTGCTACCATCGGCGACAGGTCGCCTGTAGCCTGCGATGCAAGTTGCTGCAACAGCTTGTCGTCCAGCTCTGTCTTCTGTGACCACGCGTTGTTAATTTCGTGTGCCAAACGAAGCACTTCTTTGGCATCGGCCTCATTTCCTGGACGAGGCATCTTTCCGCCATTGGCCGCAGCAAACTGATGCAGTGCCTGGAAGCCCACATGCAGCTGCCCTGGGCGGTCGAACTTTGCAAAGTCTGAAAAGAAAAATTCGGGGCTTTCAAGTGCCTCTTTGAAGCTTTTGAAGCTCTGTGTTACTGGCATCTTCACCTGCTTAAACAGACCTCCGCGCTTATACGCTCCAAAGCCAGTGGTATCCCCAATGCTAAATGTATACGGGCCCAAGACAGTCACTTTGCGTGGCTCGCAGTCGTTGAGCTCCGTCATACCTTCTACTTCACTAAACGTCACTAGCTGTCCGTCTTCCAGACCATGGCGTGTCTCGTCCAGGCAGGTGACTACGCCGTCTGCGCTCTGCTCAATGTTGGCCACCATTCCTGATAGCGGCTCTTCGCCTGTCGAATCAATCACCACAAATTCTGACCCAAAGTCGTTGAATGTGTAGCCAAACAGACCACGCACCTCTGTTGAAATAAAGCATACATTGTTTTTATGCGCTACCTCGCTGATTTCCAGTTTTTGCTGCTGCGGAATATCAGTTACCACCACGCACTTGAATTTTGCAATCTCTTCTGGCGTCAGCTCTTTATCCAGTACAGATACCGGCACGTATTGGTTCAGCTCAGCCAGTCGCGGTGCAGTTACTTGTGCGCGCGGCTGCCCGATATCTTCCTGGTGCAGGAAAAATTGCGACGAAAGATCTGAAATCGCTACTGGCGACGGATCATAAAGCGTAACGCTCTTGACACCAGCAAGGACAACATTCTTGGCTATTTCACAGCCCAGACCCTTGAGCCCAACGATAAGCACGTTAGAAGCACCCATCTTTTTCATCGCTTCTACGCCCAAGACATAGCTACATTTCACTACACATCAGCGTTGTGCATACTATTTAACATTAGTTGTTTATACTTACAGTTGCCGTGAGTACAGGCCCTCGTCGATTTCTGATGAATTGTTTCCACTCATTTAAATTTAAAAAAAAAAAAATAGATTGTAATCAGTAGTTTAGTAAAGAAAATTGGTTTCAAAACACAAGCAAGTTAAAAGCCAAAAGAACCGAAAAGAAACAAAGAGATTTTGACGTCACAACTGATTTAATCGCACTTCGCTTGATTGTAATCCTATGGGGGCATATGTACAAGTCTGTCTTCTTTTTGTGACAAATTAAAGTTTTTTTTCTATAAAAATTTTTTAATCAAAGACGATTTTGCAGAAAATGAGCGACGAGGAAATTTCAAACAAGCTTGCTAGCACAAAGATTAAGGAGGATGAGGACACCTTCAATTTTGACATGAAGAAGAAGAAAAAGTCCAAGAAAATTAACCTGGATGCGCTGGAAGAGGCCGCTGATGGTGCTGGCAATGGTAGCGACGACGAAGACATGCTTGCTGACATGATGAAGATGAAGAAGAAGAAAAAGTCAAAGGCCAAGACTGTCAGAATTGAGGCAAGTATTAAGAGAAAAAATTATATTGGTAGTCACCATTACTAATACTCTTGTTTTTTTTTTTTAGGAAGAAGGCGAAGATGAAGATGAAGAAGAGGACGACTTGCTTGATATGTCAGCTATCAAGAAGAAGAAAAAGAAGTCCAAGAAGAGTTTGGCTGCGTTTGAGGCCGAGTTAGGCGACGAAGAGTCCGAGGAGCAGAGTGCGCCAGTAGATCGGGCTGGTGAGCCATGGATTGGCACTGACCGAGATTACACATATCCGGAGCTACTGGGTCGCTTCTACAAGATTTTGCGTGAAAACAACCTTGAGGCTACTGGCGAGAAGCGCAAATACACCATTGTGCCTCCAGTCGTTGTGCCTGCAAGTGGCAAGCGCACAATGTTTGCCAACATCGAGGATATCTCGAGAAGAATGCATCGTCCTCCAGATCACGTTATCCGCTATATCTATGCTGAACTTGGAACCACAGGCTCAGTAGACAAGGAGCAGCACTTGCTGATCAAGGGCAAATTCAGGCAAAAGCAGATCGAGAACGTGCTCAGTCATTATATTGCCGAATATGTGGTGTGCAAGACATGCAAGTCAAGCGACACGTCTATGACCAAGGACAAGTCACTTAGCTTTATCAAGTGCGAGACATGCGGATCTACACGTACGGTGGCAGCTATCAACAAGGGTTTCCAGGCTGCGACCAAGGCGGCAAGACGTGCCGAGCGCGCAGCTGCCTAGGTGCTTTTTTAGAGTGTCAGGTGCGTTGTTGAAGCTCCCCATATTAATTTTTGGTTTTATCCAATTATAAATCAAATGCAGATAAAATTTTGGCTTATATTTGCGTTTTAACTAATGGCATCGTACAAAACACTATCTGCTGCACTCAACTGGCCTACAGGTCTGCCTGCATCCGGCTCAACTGTGCTTATTGCTGGCGGTCTTGAAGCCGAAGGCAGCGTGCTGATTCCACATTTTATAAGCAGTGCACTTGACTCTCAACATCCAGTGATTCTTATAAGTTTCCGCCAGACATTCAACCACTACATGCACATTATGCGCAAAATGGGCGTAAATCTCACACGGCACAAGTTTCAGTTTGTCAATGCGCTTTTGCAAGCTGATTTCAGCGAGCTGCCTCAGCCAACTCGGCCGCACTACACGCTAAGTGAATGGCCGGCATTCTTCCAGTGGCTCAACGAGCAGCCGCCCAGTATGGTTATAGTGGACGGATTGTGTGCATTGTTGGATCAAGGACATACAGTGAGCCAGGTGATCCAGTTTATGCTGTCATGCCAGCGGATAGTAGAGACTAAGGCCGAAGCTGAAGCTTCGTTTGCTGCATTGGCCATCAATGTGTTTTTAGACGAGTTTTCGGAAGTCTTGGTACGCTCGATGATTCGCAGAGCACATTTTATGTTTAGCTTTACAGGCCTTTCTTCAGGTGCTTCTAGCGATGTCGCTGGGCAGCTTACAGTGGTTCCTGGTCACTTGCATTTTCGTATTCAAGACAAGCAGCAAGAATTTAAGCCATCGGCTCTTCACTACCGTGTTTCCGATGCTACAGTACAGTTTTTCTCCCCAGGCCAGTCCAGTGTTGTCCTATAATTGATTCCGTCTAATAGATATTCTTTAAAGGGTAGTTCTTTTCCCTTAGGAAAATCATTAGAACAAAAACTATGAAAGCGGTTGATATCCCTCATGTTAAATATATTTCTCAGCTGTCGCGTCATCTAGCGTCAATTCCTGCATCTCATATCGACTTTGAGCGTCGTAGTGCTGTTGCCATCATAATACGACTGGTTATACTGGATGATACAGCATATCCTGTTTTCACTCCTCCAACAATCCAGACTCCCGAATCGATCGTGCAAGCATGTGACATATTTCTAAGCCAAAAAGAGTTTTGTAATGCTCGAGCACAGCTTTTGTTTATTCAGCGAGCTCACCACGATAAGGACCCATGGTCGGGTCATATTGGGTTTCCTGGTGGCAAGCGTGAAGCTCAGGACCAAAATGATCAGCAAACGGCTGAGCGTGAAACAAAAGAGGAACTTGGATTAGACTTGCAGACATTTGTGCATCTGGGCCAGCTAGACGATGCGCCAGCGTATATGTTCTGCCGTGGTACCAAGCTGGTAGTTAGTCCTCACGTATACTTGCAAACTACCGAAAATACACCACCCCTTCTGCTATCTGATGAAGTAGCTTCGGCGCATTGGATTGGCTTTGACCATTTGCTTAGCAAAGTCGACAATAGGGTGGATCTGACAAGCTACCGTTCAGTAAAATCGATGATTGTGGAACGAATGGTAGGAGGAAGAGGAAAAGCGCTTAGATGGTGGCAGCAGGCACTGTCTGTCTTTGTAGGCAGTCTGCATTATACAGTCCTGGAGCTGCCGTTTGTGGCTCGAGATAGTCTGGTCAATGCAAAGATTGCTCGAAAGATCACGCCGTTTGCTACCGATAGCGAATTGCATCTGTGGGGGCTTTCGTTGATTATGGCCGCGACGCTGGTAGATATGAGCTTGCCTGTAGCTCCTATACAGCTGCCTCAGTTTATATCTATTGCTGGTCCGTGGCCGCAATTGGGCAACTGGCTGTGGACTGATGTCAATGCAATAACCAACTTTATACATAATCGTTTTTGGTCGCCTTATAGTCGCAAACCCTGGCAAGTGCAGAAAAGCAGCGGTAACCAGCTGCTTGCATACTTTCGTGTACTGCCGGTAGCTTTTTCGCTATCGTGCGCTGTCAAAGTAACAGCAATATGGTATTTGGGACGGCAGCTGTGGAAATACATTTGGTAGCTAATTGATATGTATGCTTTTTTTTTTTTAAAAAAAAAATTGTGATTCTTACATTATTGCGTCGTCATCACCAATAAATCCCAATCCAAATACCATCGCATTCAACATCAACTGCAGCGACAGTCCGGGATACAGGCCACGTAGTCCATAGTGGCCAACATTGCTTGTGGGCCTCTCAGCGTTCTGGCGCAGTTGTTTAAGTGATGCACCTTCTTCAGCAATGATCCGCCATATGCAGTTGGTCAAACCAGTGTATGGAACTGAAGATACGGCCACACATGGGCGGAACTCGCGAAATTCGTCCTTTCCCCGAGTCGAACGGCGTACATAGCGTGGCTGTGCTTGCAGGCGAGCACGTGCAGTATCTATAGGTAGCATTACCAGCAAAGCCAGTGTCTTCCATACTAGCGCTGCTGAAGCAAATGCCGCTGGGCGGTCGTAGGGATCAATACCTGTAAGCTCAATACACGTGCTGCCCAAATCGCTAAACCCTGCATACAGCGAATGCCTGATCAAAGTAGGGATCAAATGATAAGGGCTAAAATACACCGAGCGGAGACCGCCTTCTTCGCGAGAGATCAGACGCAGTGCGTGCAATGGCCCATTGTATTTGCGATGGAGTGGAGAAGCGGATTGCACGACCAGTCTGGTGCGCACCAGCTCGAGCGGCGACAACAGCCAACCCACAGCAACTTTTGACGCCACCAGAGCCAACGCTCCAGCCGCTGACACTGTGTCGTATGCACCCAGCATCTCTCCCAACACTGCTTCCAGAGATGGCTGCAAAAGCACATGTAGTATATCATAAACCCACTGTGTCATCGAGCCCTTGAACAGACTCAAAATGCCCTCGGTTGGCTGCTGCACTACTCGCCGCACCACTGCCATGCGCCCCGACGGTAACGCTGGTAATTCATACCCTGGTCTTGCTGCTCGCACATACCCACTATGATCTGTAGTTGCCCGACTTACTCGTGCCGCTCGTCCACTGTGCCGTGCTCTCAGGTACTCATAATATGCTGGATCATCAGGATCCGGTGCCTCTTCTTCCGCTTGCTCTTCTTCTTCTGCTTTGGCTGCTGCCTCTGCACGCACACTCATAGGCAGGTGCTGCACTTGCACTAGAGTCTGAGCCACAGCAAATGGATTGGAGAGAAGTGTTAGCAAAAGCTTCGAGCCAGCAAACCGCGCAAAATCTGCTACGGCCTGTGCGGTATCCACGTCTTCAAGTTCCATGTCTTCTAGTCCCATTGTCGGCAGACCTGCTACGTGTAGAGCGCTTTCCGAACTGGTGCTGACGTTGCGTAGTCCTTCGAGTGGATTCAAATCCGCGTACGGCCTGTACACATTGCCCGAGCCACTGCCTTCAAAATCTGCCATTTTGCATTTGATTAGAAAAAACTTTTAAAGAGAAAACTGAAGGGCTTCTCATATACTGGAAAGCAACTCCCATTATTACTTGCTTAATTTACGGGTTATATAATTTCATCATGATCCAGGTTAATAAACTAGCAGGTGAATTAAAGATAATTTTAAGGATGAGTGCGAGCACTAAAGCGCCAAATGAGCCTTCACATTCTCAAAGCGACGATGACGATGAATATGAAGAAGAAGAGTATTATATAGTAGCCTCTTTACCTCCCGGAGCCCTTAATCATGCCAAGCTAACGGCTAAAAGCACCAACGAGTCTAGGAATGTGGCCGGCGAACAACCTTGTCCATACTATTCACTAGTCGATATTGACACTGATAGCCCATTCCTTGAATTAGAGGGGTTAATTTATCGTGGTATTAAGGATGAGTTACTTGGCTCAACGATGATATTTGAAACTGAGGTTAATGAAAGCATGGATTCAAAGCTGTTGGGAGTAACTTCTCAAACTATTAAATTTCAACCTGTAAAATTAACTAAGCAATAAATTAAGAAAGCGTTTATTACATCAAATCTTTGAAAAGAACCCTTTGAAGTTTAAAGGCATGAGTTTTCTTTTCTTCTCTAGTTTTTCTATAAAAGAATAGTAATAATAATAGAGCTATGAGGTTTTCTACTCTTCCCGACGATATTTATGTACTAATCACCAAACATTGCCTAGCTTATGATGATGACAATGACAGTGAAATACTAGAAATGTTTAAAGGAGGCCTATGCTTGCTACACATATGTCATAGATGGAGGCTGCTCGCTTTGCCATTTGTTTATAAATCTGGATTTATTATTCACCAAGAAACAATTGACACTAACTTAGATTTGATAGAGGCAGCTAACTGTACAAATACAGTTCGTAGTATGTATATCGATCTGCATTACTCAACTGACCTGTGCAAAAAACTTGCTCAAATAGCTGCCTCAATAAAATGCTATAGTCGAGTGCAGCTTTTACAAATAAATTTACTTAATAGCTCACCCTATATTGTGCCGTTGTCCAGCGATTTAGAAAAAGTGAATCTGTATTCCGCATTTCCTAACATTATCTTTTTAAAATTGTATGGGCCGCATTTCAACCAAACTGCAAATATATTGTGTACTAATATTGCCAAACAGTATTCCCATCAGTTAGAATACCTGGAAAATAGTTCCATGATTAGCTTGCTTAAAGACTGTAAATTTACAGCGCTAAAACACGCTAAGATTAATGCATTTGGATTGTATAGGTGTCAAGTCCCTGAAATATCGGCTGAATCTCTAGAAGTTCTAGAAATAGCTGATGTTTGCATAAATGGCTTATACAGTATGTTTAAAAGTGACAATATTGTGGAATTTAACAATTTATATAAGCTATCTATATCATATAATTCTATTCTTGAAGATACACACAAATATATGCCCGCCAAATTCAAGTTTCCTAAGCTTCAGGTTTGCAATGTGCATGGAATAGCCAGTGATTATCCAATATTGCGCCAAGCAATATTTCCTAAAGAGATGAATGATATCACTATTAGCGGATTTGGACATGTGTTCCAAAGCCTAAAGGATGTAAAGCTTCCTAGCACCAAGCAGCTGACAATATTCACTGTGGGAAATGGTAACGACCATCCTCGAACGGCTTTTTATATTAATCGGCTGGTTAGCAATGCAAACAAAGCGGAAAAGGTTTATTTAAAAATCGACAAAAATACCTCTGTCTTGAAAGGCGATCTGACGTGCACGGCTATAACGTCTTTGGATATTGAGTCGGCAATAAGCATTGAAACACTGCTGTCTTTGGTTGAAGTGCTATCTAACTTGGTTGATTTAAGCTGTTTGGTAGAAGATGATGTGCAGCATATCGATTTGTCTGAGGCCGATAAAAATTATTTGGAACCATATAGTACCAAACTCCAATATATGCATTTTAAGCATGGCATGGAACCAGGTGAAAACGTAGTTGACGCTATGATTTTCTTGTTATTAAGGTTACCCATGCTAAGCGAAATCAAATTTTCACATCAAAGGTTAATAAGCAAGCTGAAGCCGTTTGTTAAGCGGTATCCTCATCTCCAGCATATTTGCTATGAACTTTTTTTCTGAACTTGTTTATACATTTGATGAAATACATGTGTTTTCTTAATATCTCGGCCAAAACGTTGGTTTTATTTTTTTTTTTAGTATAAAAGCCATTCATAGGATTTACTCCTTAATAAACTAGCCAGTTAGAAATTAAGACTTGCATTTAGCATGTGAATAATTCGTTTGTTATATTTTGCTAATCAACTAAGTGATTGTGGATTTGCACCTGAATCTAAATTCAAAAAAAAAAAAAACTATTTTTATAAAAAGATTTTACCGTAAATACGTCATCAAGTTTGTCAGATTTTCATTAGATAAACATTTTATTTTGGAAAATCCTCAAGTTCTCTTTTTCTAAAAAAAAATACTTATATATATTCAATTTCCTTAATGCCTTTGCCTACTCTTCCTGACGATATCTACAAGCTGATTATTGAAGAGTTTATAGCCTTTCATTTTGGCTTAGTCAATAGTTTAAAGAAGAGCTTTAAGCTACTAAGAATAAATCGCAGATGGAGACAGCTTGCATTGCCGTATGTTTACCAAACAGCATTTATTACATATGAAAATGAAGACAAAACGTCTGAGCCCTCGCTTTTCTCAAATCTAGAACTGATTCAATCTGCAAACTGCATACAATTTGTACGCGACTTGAGAATATCCATATATTACTTGACCAGTCCTGCTGCCGGACTTACGCAAGTAGCCGCTGTGCTAAGCAAGCTTCCTTGCGATAACCAAGTCCAATCCTTATGCTTTTTGCTGACTCACGGTGTATCTGATTTTTCTAACCAAATATTCGAAGACGAGCAGCTTGCACAGGCAGCAAAGGATATTGCAATGGTATTCCCGAGAATCACTAGGTTGAAGTTCGATGGATCATTTACTACCGATGCTACCAAAAAGATATCTAGTTATATAACCAAACAATATGCTCACCAGTTGGAGAGGCTGGAAAGCGAGTATGCTATTGGGAACGAAAACAAGTTTCCTGCGTTGAAATATGCTAGTATAAATGTATTTGGCGAGAACCATTTTGAGATTCCTCAGATGTCAGCCGACCATTTGGAGTATCTGGAGCTATTCAATCTACCTCTGAACTGCTCGTGGGACTCTTTCAAAAGTAGCGATGGTGACATAGAGTTTAGCAGGCTGGCTAAACTGTTTATTTCTTATACCTCTTTTCCAGATGAAAGCCAGCAATACGTTTTTTCTGACTATCGCTTGATATTTCCAAAACTCGATACCTTCAGCATTAATGGTGTCATCACCAAGCACTCAGTGCTGAGCCAAATGGTGTTTCCTCCACAAATGGATAAGCTATTTATAAACTGCCATGGAAATATGTTTCAGAACTTAAAGAACACGAGGCTTCCTAGCACAAAGTTGCTAGTTCTATCTACATCACTGGAACATGACGACAATCCTCGGACAGTTTCTTACATGAACCAGCTTGTAAGCAATGCAGCTGGAACCGAATCGGTCCATTTATGGATCAACAAAAGTACCTGCACAGTTTCAGTTGGCGATATTACTTGCAATGCGATAACCAAGCTGCGTATTGAAGTGCCAATAGATATCGAGACAGTTTTGTCGTTGATTGACACTCTGTCAAATTTGGAGATAATGGATATAACCTGCTTGACAGGAGATCACACTCAGTATGTTGATTTATCAAAAGCTGACAAGCAGCCTTTAGTGCCATTTAATACCAAGCTGCAATGGCTAACTGTAAATTTTGATCATGGTATGGAGCTAGGTCAAAATATCGTTGAAGTTGCAATTTACATATTGCTAAAGCTGCCTATGCTTGAAAAAGTTTGGTTTGAGCGGATAGGATCAGAATTAGAAGACAAGCTGAAGCCATTTACTGAACTATATCCTCATCTAAAAACAATCTTTTTAAACTGAATTCACCAAGTCTCTTAAATGAATACTTTTTTTTATAATCATCTATTGTGCTTTTTTTTTTTTTTTAAAAAAAAAAAAAAAAGTCAGCAAGTTTATTCCTCGGCGCTAGACCATGCCTCAGAAGACGAAGAATGTTCAGCAGCCACATCACCAGTATTGGCATTGGTATTAGAATTGGTATTAGTATCGACATTGATATCAGCGTTGGCATTGGCATTGGAATCGGCACCATCATCAGAAGATGAGCGGCAGAACGTATAAATGCATTTTCCTGATCGCACAACTCGAGCAGCAGGAGCGTTGACTATAGGTACAGTGTCCAGAGACCCACCAGCTACACGCATAACCGTGATAGGCATATCAACCACACTAGCACCATGCACTTCAAACCGCAACGCCAACGATCCCGGACGCACACCAATGCCTGTCATTTTCGCTACCAAAGTATTCGACAACTGCAGAAGCTCATCTTCACTCATCTCTCCACGACGCGGTATCGGCATTTCATTCAGAGCCCAGAGCAACCGATTGCGCTCACGGAACCAGGTAGCTGCTGGCCGCGATGCTTGTGTTTGCAGACTGCCATCTACATTCAGCAACACTGCTATGCTACTTACAGTTGCTCCAGCAAACACACTGTCCACATTGGGTTCGCAAAATAGCATCATCGAGCACGTTTCATTAACACAGCGAGTTACCTCACGTACAATCAATGGAAGCATACGTATATCGTTTTGTCCTGTCATACGGTACTTAAACACTGCTACTCGGGCATCCTTTGCTTGCGCAAACAAGTCTGGCCGCACAAATCGGTACCACTCACGACTATCATCTGAGGCAGTTAGCGATGTATCCAATACCACTGCTGCCGGATTAGCCACCCACTGCATATTTGCATCGCGCTTTACGCTGATACGCAATGGTGCCAATTCAAGCGGCCCTATGCTTCTGCTTACATGTACAGCTACTTCTCCCGTTGCTGTAAACTGCACTAATGGCAGCTGCTCGTCGCGTGATTCTACATCAATATCTAGCGTCTCGCTGACATGCACACTTAATCCCAATGGTTGTCCTGCAGTTACTACTCGCCGGCCTCGTGCTGCCACACCTTCTTTTACATCCGTATCTGTCAAATTACTGCTGCTGCTGCTTCCTTGGATTGTTTGCTTAATTGCTCGTGAAGCTGCTTGCCCTGGGGGAGGAGGGGGAGGAGGTGCCCGACGCCTTGCCAACCCCTCAGGTTTGGATAGTTGCTGAGCTGAGCGATCATTATCTGGATTTTGCGGCGGTACATCTATCTCTGGTTTGGATGTAGATTTAGCATCACCCATTGATTCTGGGACATCCTTTGCATTATCAGTTGCCGATTCAAGCTTATCGCCTATAGATTCTGCTACGACATTTGTAGCATTTGGTTCTACAGCTGGCTCATCCTGCATATTTGACTCCTCTACAGGCTGTTTGGCGGGCTGCGTTTCATTATTGGCATTAGTAGCCACTATGGATACTTGAGGGTCGCTTGCAGGCTCTGTCATAACATCTACATCATTCGATTTTGCAGCTGAAGCATTTTGAACAGACTCTTCGTTAGTCTGTTTAGTTGGCTCGGTTCCATTCGTCATTGCAGCTTTTACAGCTTTCAGAGGCTCTTCCTGGTTTAAGCCATCAGGCTTAGACTCATCATGAGTAGCAGCATCAGTAATTCCAGACAACGTATCTCCAGCAGCAACATACATGGTGCGCACTTCGCGTCGATTGCGCCGGCGCGATGAGGGTGCTGACCGCAGCATCGTTGTTACTCTTGTCAATGCAGCCTTGGTTTCATCGGGGTTATCCTGAATAGCCCGATCACGGATAGAAAAGTTTACTCTAAATGTCTGTTCCATTTCTGCTTCATCATCACTGACTTCAGTCTTTTGGCCATCAAACTGAGGAGAGCCTTTGGCTTCCATACTGGCATTGCGTCGGTGCTTATGCTCGCTCTCATCGAACATTGGGTGTGGGTTTCTGCTACTCAAGGATGGCTGGCTTGCTTGGGGTGTAGCCTGTGAAGCGGAGGCAGTGTGCTGTTTAGCAGCAGGTGGAGGCACACTAAATGCCGAATCCAGATCTATCGATGGACGAATTTGGGAGCTTGTGGATTCGGCTGGCTTTAGCTCATCGAGCTTCTCAGGCACCTTAAACACATCTTCAAATCGCAATTCCTCCTTAGAACCCTGCTGCTTGTCAGAATTCGTTGTTTCTGGCCCCAGATCCGCGCTAGCCTTTTTCTGTACTGATGCATCAGCAACAGCTGCTGTGTCTGGCTGTTGGTCTGGTTCGGGGTTTGGCAGGTGGGTCTCTTCAATGGCGGACAAGCTGTGAGTAACGTGAACCAGCGAATCTGCCGACGGGCCACTTGCATTCTTGGCTTCTGAGCTGCCTTGCGGGTGTCCAGCAAACACCCACTCAGCGAAATCACCAGAGCTGCCTTGTCCGCTGGAATTCTGCTGGCCCAAAACTGCTGGCCGTGCCATACTTTCTGACACGCTTTCCGAATGGGGTGCAGAGCTAGAGGACACAAAGCTGTTTCCATGGCGGTCCAATGTCCGGGGCGCTGTCATTGTGCTCGGCGGCTCAGCTAGGACTCCCTCTGGGTCGCGAGAAAGCACTGTGCGGACACTAGGCACGCCTGCCGAGCTGCTAATATCTGTAGATGCATGGCCGTAAGTAGCAGGCTGCGATATCTCTGACGAGGCAGCTGACTGGCTAGTTGCACTGCTCTTTTTCTTCACACGGCGGGTTTTGCTGCGGAACATTCCCAACTTCAAGAACCCTTTGGCTGCTGTTTTGTCTTCGGCATCGCTCACATAATGGCCACTCTTTTCGCCCTCGGCTGTGCTTCCTGACCGCGCCAACATATCGACTATCCGCTCGTCTGGCTTGGCCTGCTTGGCCGCATCTTTAGCAACAGCCAACTGAGCCTGCACAGCTTTGCAAAATTCGTTTTGGTAATGCTGGAACTTTAAGACTGACTCCCGAATAAGTTCATTGCGAGCTATATCGGCAGCCTCAAAGTCGCCCACCATGCTTGCTATGTCTGTCTGCCACGACTGCTGCAGCTCAAATAGCTTCCGCTTTTCGTCTTCTAGCCGCTGCTGAAGCTGCATTGACCGCTGCGCCTTTGCTGCTGCTCGAGCAGAAAGCCTGGGAATTTGCTCATGGTAGCTGCGCATTTCCTCAGCCATCTCGCTTACTCGCCGCTGGACCTCTAGCGCTTTTGTCCATGCTTTGCTGCCAAAGAAGGCTTCCAAGGGGCGGACCACCTCGTTGTTGATACGTTCTGCCAAGTGCAGATGCATCCGAGCTCGTGCCTCCACTTCATTCTGTAAAATAGGCATTAGCTCTGACATGTTGCTACTGCTGTTTACTCTACGGTATGCGAAGCGACAAAAGAAACTTGATGGTTAGCCAAAGTCGGTCTTTGTATATGCTGTAGCTTAATCCGGACAAGATACTCACGTATTTGTGCGGGACATTAAATTGCCACGAGCACTGCTGCTGCTAGCGCTTCTGGGCAGCCCAAATTTAAACGACCCCATGCTTTTCTCTACTGTAGTTACTAGCGAGTCTTCGAGCTGTGCTCTACAAAAAATGCAACAGGCCACGGTATGGTTATTTGGAAAAAGATGCAGTGTTAGCTGCTGCAGGAGCAAAGGCTCTATCCTCCTTACCGTTTAGAGTAATGCTCAATAAACCGGTTTAGTTCAGAGTTGCCTCGGTCATACCGTCGTATAATCTCTTGTGCCAGCGCTGTTGGCGGAAAAGACTATAGGTGTTTATTGTGGTGTTTAGTAAGCTGCTTTACCACCGTCTAGTTGAGAGTTTAACAGTACAAAACTTGCCTGAAGTTGTTTTGTCTCGCTCATTTTCGCACGTAAAAAAAAAAAAACAAAAGAAATAAAAACAAAAGCTTGAAGACTGAAGAAAAAAAAAAGATGGTGCAGTTAATCTATGATATCAACAAGGTTGTTGGCGCTAGAGAAGATTAAAGCGCATATGGAAAACGCACTCACGTGCAAAACCATACCACAAGCCAGCCGGGGTGCCTCGAATATATCAAGCCCTGGATTATTACGAGAGAGCACATTGAAGATGGATGCAAGCGAAATCGAAATATACAAGCAAAAGCTGGAGGAGGTGCAACTAGCACTATCGGCGGATCCCAAAAACAGCGAGCTGCAGCAGCTGAAAGAGGAGATAGAAAGCCTCCTGTCACTCAGCACACAGCTGCAGCAGCCAAGCACACCACGCACCAACAAGCATGGCAGAGAAGCCGAAAGCAAGCAGCATACATGGAGGATCGGAGACTTGTGCGAGGCGCGATTTAGCGATGGAAAATATTATCCGGCGCGAGTGACTGGATTGAAAGCGGATTTATTTCAAGTGACGTTTGTTGGATACGGGGACGTGCAGGACAAGCGAGCCAGCGAGATGCGGGTTCCTCAGCTGGAGCAAAAGCACAAGAAGAAGCAGCGGAGGGTTGAAAAGCGCAAGAAGCATGATGAGGTTGCAACGAGTCAGCAGGCTTGGCTCAAGTTTGCCAAAAGCAAGAAGAATCTCAAGGCCAAGCCCATTAACCAAAAATCCATCTTTAAAAGTCCTGAGACTGTCACGGGTAAGGTTGGTGTGGCCAATAGCGGCCGTGGAATGACCAGGAATCCGCGCCCAGCTAAACCTCTTGCATCTTTAAAGAAGCCTGCTGATTAAGACCTTCTCCTGCAAAATCTAATTGGACAGAATATTTTTTTATTCGGGCAATTAACACCCACCAGATAAACATTTTTTGTGTATGTTGCTGCATGCAGCAGCCAGGGACTGAAGAGGGGCTTTTCTTTTCTTTATTTGGGCAGACCCCTGAGGGGGTTTTATGTTTATGTTTTGTTAATAAAGCTGCTGCGTGCATAGTATAATATATTGCTGCCCCCTTTTTCGGCAGTGGAACAAAGAAACAATTTCGCCTTTATCTTTCCGGGAGATGAATATACAAAAAGCCCTAGGAAGGATATTGTCTGTTTTGCCTTTCTGGCATTGGCTCTATACAAAATTACTTGGCAGGAAAATCACGTGCGGGGTCGGGAAGAGAGGGGGGAAAAAGCCACCAGCTTTCTAAAAAAGATGATCTTTCGGAGAGAGCAGGAGACGAAATGGCGGCAAGAGGACATCTAATTTGCGATGCCCACACAATTGGTGCTGACAACAGCGAATAACCACGCGACTCTTTAGCAATTTCACCTTTAGCTTGGCAAAAGAATGTATCTGAAATTAAGCAGAAGTGATTGACACAAGTTTTTATTTGAATATCAAGAAAGATTGGCTATTATATTCATCTGAGAGAGGGCAAATAACACATGGGGGACATGCCATTTTGCGAATGGACATGTAGGGGCTTCTTTTTTTTTCGCTGGAACAAGTTGCTAATCTCGTTTTTCGAGGACATCTTGTGCATGAAATAGAGGATTTTCCGCTGCTAGAGAGATGCGGCAAATGCCATGCACGCTAAAGGGGGTTTTTGTTGCTTTGTGTTCCAAAAAGAAACTATGCGTGCGAGTTTTTTTTTTCTTTGCTTGTGCGTCGGAAAAAGAAAGAGCACGCGCACAAGGTCTTTTTGTCGTGAAATGAGACATTGAATATCCCAGAGTAATACATTTCCCAATAAGATGAAAAGGGAAGAAGGGTAGGCACATGCAGCCAAGAGCGGTGATTGGTGAAAAATACAAACCATATTACGTTCAATAAACGGAGTTTCTATTTTGCACATCAATTTTTCCCATGCACTTTGCATTGACAGGAAATGAAAGTGAATGTGTAAAAAAAAACAGAGTATCTTTGCTCATACCAGCTTATGCACGCTTATACACAAGCTTTATTAAGACATTCGAAAAATGTCTTTATGGCGAGGGCATATTTCTCTCGTGCCTGGCTTATTGCGAGGCGTCGTGAACAACAATCAGCTGTAGTTCCCGAAATTCCCTTCCTGCAATTTTACACATTTCAAAACAACCAGGTTTTGTAATTGCAAGCAATAGAAATTGTGGTTTGTTCATCTACAGATAACCATCACAGAAAAATGTGCAGTGAGAAAAATGGGCGATCTTTTACAGTTTCTGCTGCCTGTTGCTTCTTTAATAATGTGCCTGCATAACAGCAAGAAAGTCCAGTCATGCCTGAGCGCAATTCAGGACTAGAAGGTACAAGTAGAGTACAGGTGGTTTCTACACATTGGAGAAATCCCCCGCTCCTTCCTTATCTCTCGCAAAAAGAGGGAGAGCCAAAGGCGGGACCGCCAGAAGGGAGGGAGTGACCTGGAACTTTTGTGTGGAGAAACAGCTTGCTCCCTCTTTTTAGGTAGGGAATAGCCGAAAGGTAGCAGCTTGTGCCTTACATGCATTTCCAAAAAAGCTTGTGCTCACAGTCATACATTTTCCAAGCCGCACATGAGCTTTTTTTTTTTTTTACTTCTTGTATGAGAAAAAGGATGCCTGCTTACAAACAACTTCCCCCCATGTTTATAAAGTGACAACCCATTTTTTGTTTACAATTTGAGCAAATCACTCTTTTTTTTTCGCTTGAGAGAAAGCAATTTTAGGAAAAGCCAACTATACATTGGTGAAATCCGGAAATAAGCAGAAAAAGCCGCTTTTTTTCGTCACTCCTGCCAGAGGAAATAAAAATGGGCGATCCTCTTTCTTTTCCAATTTTGGGCTCTGATTGAGGAATAAAGTGCTTCATGAAAAATCAGCAGGCAATAGAGAACAACGACCGGAACTGTGGCCAATCAAAGGCGGTGGGAAGGGCCAAAACAAGCCCGCCCTTTCGGGAGCCCTGCTTTTTTTTCGCTTTGTTCCTCAAATTTTCTTCACTCTCCCCCTCCACACTTTATAGCCTATCCGGTTATAAAGGAGTGGTTTTTGACCTGGGGGTGGGCTGGGGGGTGGTCCCTGAACCCTCACATTTCTTTTTTTCTCCCCTTGCCTGCTGTGCATTTTGCATCTTTTCAAGAGGAGGCTAAATGCCCCCACATTTAAACCCCCCCTTCAAGCATAAGCTCATCGAAGCAAAGGGCGTGTCTTCTATGCTAAGCCAGGAGAAAAACTGGCAAATAGCTTTGCAAATAAAACCCACTCTGCGGGGGGGAGAGGAACCTCTTTTTTGTTGCGTCCCTCTTTCTTTTCTTGCGTTCAAACTCCCAAAAAAAAGGTTTTCCAGTACCCCCTCTTCCTGCAGCGCTTCTTTTTTTGCCTTTGACTGGGCCACCTGACGAACATAAAACGCTCTCAATATCTTAAAGTTTGCCGAGAAAAAAGCAATACATAAAAGACCAGCCATTCTTTTCTTCCCTTCTTTTTTATCTCAGTTGCTTTCTCAGTCCTGATAAAATACTTTTTTTTTCTCTTCTGGCTCTAATCGGGGGAGGTTTTTTTCTTCCATTGCTTTAAAGTTATTTGTTGCGCTGAAGAGCTGCGTGCCGCTCTGTTTTATTATTCATAGCATTGTTGGATTATTTTATCTGCACCGGGCTCTTTTATTTGGGAGATAGCAGCAAAAGCAATTTACCACCATATCTTTTTTGGCAGTGATATTTGATCCTGGCAGAAAAACGAAGCAATTCATTCTGTAGTATAGCAGGTTTTCTTTCCCTAAGTTTTTTTGCCCGCGATTTTCAAGTTTACGGGAAAGGGGGAATATACACACATGTCGACACTACACACACAATACAACAGCAGCCAGACAGCGGCAGGCGGCAATGGCGGAGCATCGGGCGCGGGCGGCATGGACGCGGTGGGCGGCGACGCCGGCGCAATGGGCAGCTCGTCGGGGCCGCGTGACGCGGTAGCGGCAGCGGCGGCGGCAGCGGCAGCGGCGGCGGTAGCGTCGAATGGGGCGGTTCTGTCGACGGCGGACTACGCGCGCGGGTACAGCACGATGGCGCCGGGCAGCCACAGCCAGATGCTGCCGCCGCCCACGCAGCTGCAGTCGCAGCAGGGCCACGCGCAGCCGGGGCACCAGGCGCAGCACCAGCACAGCCTGCCCAGCATGGACATGAACGGGCACGCGGCTGCGGCGGCTGCTGTGGCCGGGTACCACAGCAGCTACGGGCTGGCAGACGGAAGCACCAACGGGATGGTGAATCTTATGGGATCGCCCACAGCGACGTCGTGGGGCCCGGGCCCGACGTCTCCGCTGTCGCCGCACTCCACGGCAGTGGCGGCGGCCAATGCGGCGCTGGCAGCCGGGCAGCAGCACCAGTCGCCGGGCGCATGGTACGGCTCCATGTACCAGCAGTCGCAGTACTCGCCGGCCAGCCACAACATGGTCATGTACCACGACGGCTATGCCCAGTCGCCCACGGCGGCGGCTGCGGCGGCGGCGGCTGCATACTACCCGCCGCGGGCCCGGCTGACGACGACGCTGTGGGAGGACGAGCAGACGCTGGTGTACCAGGTCGACTGTCGCGGCATTTGCGTAGCCAGACGCCACGGTAAGTTTCAAATTGCACTATTCTGCCCCCTACTACCAGGGGGACTGCACTCTTCCATGCCCACCCCCCGGGTGCGCTTGTTCCGCTTACTGCGCAATACCTCGCCTGGCCGGCGCCATTGCCGTGTCCTGTGCAGAATGCGCTCGAGTATTGCGGCTTAATAGTCCACGCCTGCTCCCTTCTGCATGCGTGGAGCGCGCTGTGCTTGCTGATGTAAATGATGGCTGCGCTATTGTTCTGCAAGCCCGAGCGCGCCGTTCCCTTTTCCTACTGCACGCCATGCCTCTGGTGCTATGTGCGTTTCTGTCTGCATTCGGGCTTACTGCGCCCAGCTCAAACCCTGTTTATTAACTGCGCCATAATTGTAGACGACAACATGATTAACGGCACCAAGCTACTGAACGTGGTGGGCATGTCGCGGGGCAAGCGCGACGGAATTCTCAAGAACGAAAAGGGCCGGCGGGTGGTCAAGGTGGGGCCTATGCACCTCAAGGGCGTGTGGATTCCCTTCGACCGCGCCCGCTTCTTGGCCGAGCAGTTCAAGGTGCTGGACGTGCTGTTCCCCATCTTCCAGCCCGATCCCAACACGTACCTGTACGGAACCATCCCCATAAACTCGCCCACGTCGGCAGCTGGCTTGCCGGCTGCCGACCCGTACTCCACCGCTGCCGCCGGTTACTCGCAGCTGGCTCCCGCGCAGGACGCCTACCCCAATGCCACGCCTGCCAGCACCGCCTCCTCTGCCTCCCACTCCCACACCGCGTCGCTGTCCCAGGTCATGGCTCACCAGTCCTCGACCGCCCACTCCCACCACCACTCCATGTCGCAAAGCAGCCTCCAGAGCCAGCAGCAGCAGACTGCCGGCCTGGGCATCAGCTACATTGCCTCTCCCCAGCCACGCATTCAGGGCATCTCGTCCCCGCCCCCTACTGCCGGCGGCTCCCTGGCAATGTCTCCCTCCACCAGCTACTCGGAAAAGAGCGCCAGGTACGCTCCCTACGGCACCAGCTTCCAGGCCACCGCCAGCAAGAGCTCTGGTGCCGGCTCTAAGCGCGGCAGCATTGACCACCATTATAACCAAATGCATGTTTCTATGAAGCAGCAGCAGCCTAATCCTGTCAGCAGCTCATCCACCTCCCTATCGATGGCTGCCAAACCATCCCTATCACAGAACGATCCTCTGGTTAGTGATCAGGATGGCCTGGCGATGGCCAACTCTGTTGGGTCTTCCCAACAGCCCGCAATGAACTCCTCGTACTTTGATAATTTGCTGGCCAAAAGTGAGCAATAAACTTTTGCGCTTTTTTTTTTAAAAAAAAAAAAAAAACTGGAGTTCTTCCTGTCTCTCCCTCCGTAAAATTCACCAAGGAACCAAGCGGTTTCGTTTGCCCCACCCTCCTTTTTTTTCTCTTCTTTTTTTTATTAACTTAGTCGGTTTTCTTTAGTTTCTTTTCTTTATATGTGCTATATATAGTTTATCATTTATCAAAACAAGATTATCCTATATGTTCTAAAATGCAGCGTAAATCAACAACAATGGACGCAGGCAAAGGTAACAAATGCAGGGGCCAGCCATAAATGTCGTGAGCTGCAGATGCAGAATCTACCTGCGCATGCCGAAGCATTCCCAGTTGATGGTACTGGCTTACCACTGTCCGCAGCAGTGCCATTTGCCCTGCATGCTGCTCATCAAGCAACTGTATGCAAAGGCATGACGCGGTTGCCGTGCATGAGCGATCGTACTGCACCAAATACCCGGTTGCCCATCTGTCTCCATTGCATAGTGGCTCATAAAGCTGCTTTGTTCTTGTGTCCAGTTCTATGTATGGCTGCTGTCCCTGCAGTACCAGCGACCATTGCTTCTGAGCCGTGCTTTCTACCTGCACCTTGTCTCCTGCATGCAGCGGTCCCATCTCTAATGGTGCTGCTCGACATGCTAACTGCAGCCCGCTACATGCATTGATCCCCACGCTAACTGTATGCAGCCTTACCGGATTCCCTGTGCCGTGCTGCCGGGTCCAGCTGTCTGCAAAGCTGTGCCACTTGCGTGCCTGCACAGGGCTCATTCCTTGCCACTGCGCCATGATTATCCGCAACTCGCCGCCAAACAGCCGCTGAAACCGCAAGCATCCCTGCCATATCCGTGCTGCTGCCTTGGGACTCAGTGTTTCGCCATGTGTAGTGGCAAACACATCATGCTCGATAAACTCTCCACGCTCATCACAGAAGCAAGCTGCAATCCACGCGCCTGATCTAGCCAGAACTTTCCAGTACATGCAGTGCAATGTGCTCATCTGGTCGCTCAAGCGAAGCGGATGCCTTGTAAGCCGGGCTGCCAAGCTCACCGATTCGTCCTTTTTGCCAAAGTCAAAGCTCAGCCGCAGCTCATTCAATCTCTCATCCCCTCTGGTCGCCTGCTCACTGCTGCTGTCCGCGCCAGACTGCAGGCTGCTCGAAATAAGCGGCACAGCCGGCATCCCTCCAGCTTCTGTTGCTTCCACCGGAAAGTCGCTACGGCGCCGAGCCTGCGACACCGACAGTGTAGCTGCCGCAAATGCACTGCCTGGAAGTGGATATGTGGTTGGCATCGAAATGACAAATGCTTGGTGCGCAAATCCAGGCGCTCCGCCAATGCCGTCTTTATACATTTCGCTGTTTACAAAAAAGCTGCTGTACCGTGCCAGCCGGCAATCAGCTCCCTTGCTACTTAGGTGCTTGTTCCCTTTAGATGCAGGTCCAGTTACACTAGAAATAAACTCTTGAGTTTCGGCTGACTGCTGCTGTCCATCCTGAGACACTACAGGTGATGCAGCGGCTGCTACTGTCGGCACATTGCGCAGTGGCTCAGGACAGCGATGGAATATCGCCAGAGCTGTTGCATGCGGCGAAAACGCCGACTCAACCCGTTGCCCATTATACATCGCATCTAGAGGCAGTGGATGCACAACCAATGCTGGCCATGGCACATGGCTATCAACAGTGGCCGACGATGATGACGAGGATGATGGCACGCCGCGTGCTGTTCGTGCTATAATGCTGCGCAGTGTGGCTTCAAATGACTGTAGTGCAATGCATGAAGCTTCAGCAATACACAACCATAAAGAAAGTGCCTGGGCATGAGGCACCAGCATATACAGCACCAGGGTAGTAGAGCCCATGACTGCCGCCGGTGCTTCCTCAGAATCGGCGGATAAGCGTCGCTGCTGCTCGAGCTGCGCACTGGTGTACCACGCATGGGCCATGCAGTGGCCCAGCCGCCGAGCCTCAAACCGCAAACGAGCGCTCCATGATGCATTATCGTCATGCGTTTGTGGCTGAGATGGTGGCATTGCAGGACATTCAGAGTGCTGCGTGAATATTCCATTAGGCTGCTGCTGTAAGCCCAGCGGACGATGTGTGCCAAAATGAGCTGTCTGGTATGCAGAGTCCACATCTGCCAAATACCCTTCTGCTGCTGAGCAATGTGCTTCAAATCGTGGAGGCACAAACATTGCCCACAAAACATCTTTGGATGCGCCAATGGGCCTCATATGCAGCTGTGTCCACCACCGCAGTGCCGTTGGGCTGGTGACCATGCATACGCGGCGCAACGCATCTTCGGCCTCCATTGAAGCACAGTCAGGATCTGGCCAGTCTTCGACTTCGGCCGCTTCGTCGCCATCTTCACGCTCTTCGCCTTCTTCGGCTTCTTCAATCTCGCCTGACGCCACTCGCGCCTCGTGTGCTGCTTTGCTGGCCAGCGTTTGCGCATACCGCCACCGCTTAATGTATATGGCCTCTGCATCACGTCGCCGCAGCGCTGTATCCCCATCCACTGCCACATCCTGCTGCCCGTGCGTTCCTACCACTACTTTTACATCTAGCAAAGGCTCGATTGTCCCTTCGCCCGATGGAATCACCAATGATCCCTCGCCACCGCCCGTGGCTGCTGTCGCGTTGGTGTGACTATTGGCCACTTGGGCTGTCGTCTTACGCTTCTTTACTACATATCCACGGTACTTTGACGTAGGCGATGGAGTGGTATTTTCCAGGGATACTAGCTTGCCCAGCTTCATTTTTCCATGCACATCCAGTTGCTCGCTACCCTCGCTTGACACATTCTGACTGCTTATTTGCGAACCGCCTATCCCCCAAAATGCCGTTAATGCCTGTGCTAGCATGTCAGATGTCTGAAAAGTCGCAACGTAGTCCTGTGCCTTGTACTGGTCGAGCGCACAATATGCCTCGTCTACACAAGTCAGCAGTAGACTGTGCACTGCCCAGTCTCCTAGCATCTCAACTATACTTGTCCAAGTAGCACTGCTATCTATACGCAATTGTGAAATCAGCTTTGAAACCGCAATAGGCTCGTCATCCTGTTGAGTAATTTCAATACCAAGATCAGCCACTTCAGCAGCTTCAGCTTTTGGCTGCTGTTGTACTCCTAACATCAACAGCCCACCAATTCGTGCGCCCAAGTTGTTTACTGGCGTTGCTGTGCTTGTTGACTGGGATACATCCCTATTTTTCAACCGCTTATCTTCAGAAAAACAGATAGCTGGCACCTTTGCTGCATAACTGCTGCTGTGGACTGGTCCCTGCGATTTTAGGATATATCGTGTTAGTGGAACCAGTACATCGCGAACAGCCATCCATGTCAAGCCATCAACCAAAGAAACTCCAACTGTCAAATCAGCAACGCCTCCAGATATTCGCATCCAAAGCGGTACCCAACTACCAACTGTAGCTTGTACGCTAACCAGTGTCTCGCCAATGCATTCGTTTGCTGCTGTAGTTGCCATTTGCAAGCTACTCATTCCCAATGAAAGCGGCAACATGCCAGGCATTTGCACCGAATTAGCCTCAGTAGCATGTAATGTGGTTGACCGTGGGTTAATGATACTCATAAATGTCGGCAAGTTGCCATCAGCTGGCCGCTCCTTAGCATTGTGCTGCTGCTGCTGCTGCTGCTGCTGCTGATTAGAAGCAGAGTACTGCAGGTTGCTCAGGCCAGAAAACGCATTCTCAGAATAATCAGAATTCTGTCTCAACGATATACCTGGCCGCACATCTGTGGTATCCAGCGAGTCATCCAATGCAGCATCTCCATGACTATCGGCTATCTGCTTGGAATCAGAATGTTGTATATTTGCTGGCGCAAATCCCTTGCCATACGATAGCTTTGCTTTATAAGTTGTAAGCCAACCACGCAAACGCCGAATACTTACTGGCAGTTTGGCACCTAGACCCGATTTGTGACGGCCTACCATTGACTGCCGCTGCATCCTGCGCGCTGATACGCGTTTGATCCACGATACCGGATTGAGTGACTTTTCAATAAGTGACGCATGCTGAACAGCTTGTAGATCAAAGTTGCTATCATCGTCTATATTATCGATACTGGCTGGCGTTCTTTGGTCGTTAAGCCATGATTTGCTGCTGGTGCCGATGTCATCAAATGACGTACGGATCGGGCGGTAACGGGCGGGCGTAACTGTTGTCATAGCCTTGAGATGCTGGGAATTGAATGAGGGCTTACGTGATGGATTAACTGGCGGATCTAGAGCATTAAACTTGGCAACATTAGGACCTTTTGGCTGTTGCAGTCCCAGCGATATGGGAGCTAAGCCTGAACTTGAAGCATCGGTGCAGACAACTGGCTCAATTACCTGACCACGAGCAGACACATCACTATCTAGGCTGCTTTTGGGCAGCAACTGTGGGTTTGCAGTGGGTGTGGGTGTAAGAATGTCCGTGCTAGGTGCAGGGGTCATCTTAATTGATGCTGGCGTGGCTAGCTCCATATCCATGCTCAATGTAGGGGGCTCTACCGATCCCACATGAGTCTCAGTGGCAGAAAGGACACTAGCAATCCCTGGTGGCGAGGAGAGCGAGTTAATAAGCGTGGGCTTATTTTCTCCACTAAATGAGCTGGTCGCTACTGCAGCAGTGTTGACAGTATTTGCATCCGACGAAACCATAAACGCTGCATCTGCAGCTGTAGTCTGAATTGCGCTAGTATTAGCGGCAGTACTTAAATCAGCAGCTGAAGTGGGTGCGCCAAAAAATGAGTCAAACATATTGTCATCATCGAGTAGATCATCTATAGCATCGGGCAGCGGCTGATTTGAGTCTGCTGAAACCAGTGCATCAACTGGCTGGCTACTATTGCCAAACGCTGGCTCGGACTTTAGATCAATGGCCATTGCATCCATATCGACTGCTGGCTGCGACATTACAGTTTCCATCTTTAGCTGGGGTGCAGGAGCGCTGTCAAAGAAGCTAAAGTCATCGTCAGTGACACCAAACATACTGGTACCAAAGTCGCCCAGGTTATCTCCCATGCCCATGACCATTCCCAGCCCCATATCGTCACCCATCTGGCCAAACTCCAGCCCCATATCGTTCTGACCGCCTTCAGGCTGTTCTGGATTTTGAGTCCCGCCAAACAGAGCATCTATGTCTGCGCCATTGCTTGCGGCGCTTTCGGTAACTGTTGCTGCCGCTGCTGGAGTAGAGAGTGTTGTATTTTGCACTAGTGCTTGTAGCGGAATATCATCGTTGGACGAGTCTGATTTTGTATCCTTCACACCTGATGCATTGCTAGTTTCAGTTTTGCGACGTGATTTGTTTGGTGGATTGTCGCGAGCATTGCTTCGTTGGCGCTTACGGGCACCATTTGCCTTGGTTCCAGTGCCCTTGGAGCTACCTCCAGTTGCCTGTGCTTCTTTGTTGCTGGCAATTGTTTGTTTCCGCTCACGCTTGCGAACTTCTTCCTCAGCTTGCAATTCAGCCTGAAACTGTGCCATTGACTTTTGAATCTCAGATACATCCAACGCTGGCTTATATTGCGAATATAGCCCAGCAACCACCTCGTCCATATCAGCAGTTGCTAGTGGCGTTTCATGCTCCAACTCTTCTGAAGGATCGGCAATCTCGCCCTCTTCATCGTCTTCCTCGTCTATATGGCCATCATCTTCGCCCTCTTCCCGCTCATTTTCAGAAATTGCCTCTTCCAAAGCATCGCTTTTAACGGGCTCAGTATCCATATCCATATCGGAAGCTACATGTTGCTTTGTGGTATTTTCTGCCGCTTTAGAAATTGAAGCCTCCGACCCAGGTGCATACAATGCTGCAGTAGCTTCCAAATCAATAAACACCAAACGACATGGATACAACATAGGTTCGTCGCTATCTGTCATCGTAATCCACACCAGATTAGATCTTGACGTCTGCTGCAGCGTAGAATACTCTTCAAGCATGGATTTAGAATATCCGAAGAGTGATGACCATGATTCAAGTGTTTCGCCTTCGGATTCATCCAAGCTGGCTGATGGTACAGCAACTATCCGAGCCAAAGATCCGTACGGCGCAATTCGAGCGATCGCAATTGGAGCCAGTTTGTTATCGGGTGTTTGCAACCGAGGTAGCACTGTAGAGTATTGGCTCAAAATCTGCTCAAGCTGGGCCATGGGTCGCAATGAAGGAAGTTTAAGCGTGTTGTGCTGCAAGAGAACAGCATGGGATAGTGCACTTGCTGTAAACCGAATTATATACACATCTGCTGCACTTTTACACTCTGATTTCGTTAAATCGTTCTTTGCTTGCCGGCAATTGCCACTTGGTTTATGTTCTAGCTTGGAACTATTGGCTATAAAGTCGTTTGCGTCCGGCTGCAAATATGTGCTTGGGCTGGCAGGAGTTGGGGGCAACTGCCAGTAATCTTCACAAGCATCAGTCTCACCGAGGCCAATTTCTGGTTGCGAAGCTTTATCAAGCGTGATCCACTGGCGAAACCCAAACCGAACAATTGACAGAGGAATAAGCGCTTTGTCAACTAGATTATCTAGCGAACGATAAAATAGACTGTGTACGTCGATGTCAGGCTTATTTTCAACAGTACCTTTGGCGGTTTGCAAAAGAGATGCGTTCCAAAACATCTCGCCTGAATCAACCACTATATTACAGCAACGAATTATCAGTAAATGGTAGCCAAATAAGGATATAATTACTTACATTTAAACTCCGCTGGAATTATGTTTAGCGACTTGCTATTGCGTTCTGGGACTAGGACATGAAACACCCATACCTCCCATTTGCTCGCAATAGAGTTGGTAGGAGGCGTTTCGCCCTTTACTATCGCTCGAAGTATGTCAGTTTGCTCGTCGGAGCTGGCAACTGGGCGCCACAGGCAAGGAACTCGAGCTTCAAGGAGTCGATGACATGTTGATAGCATTAGTGAGTAACTCACAGCTCCAGAATCGTTGAGGCTAAGCTCATATCGACGCCACGATATCGATCGCTCAGGAACAGGCTACAAATATTACATTCCCTGTCAACACTTTAAATTCCTGACTAAATCGCTAGAAATTGTACTTACTAATGCAATAACGTTGGTTTCCAAGTCACTCATGATTTTGAAGAGCCTGGCTTAAAAGTGAAATTGGCTGAAAGGGCGAATTCGGAGTTAATTTTATCACTGTTGAAAACGTATATACGCAATAAAGAGTGCAATTTCAAAAACTAGTTTCTGTGCTGCAGGTTTTGCTGACAGCAGCGAACCGGAAAGGAGAAAAGAAAGGACGACTCAGCCGCAACAAAGCGATGCAACAGGTACTAGCTGAAACTATGGTTTAGCTATTAAAACCTCTCCCTTTTTACGTTTGCAACGATGTTACCCGAAAAACTGAAGCTCTAAAACCCGTCTCTACCTAATGCCAGAAATAAGTTATATGCGCAAAAAAAAAAAAGAGTGAAATGGTCGCGAAAAATATATATAGAAATAAAAGAAAGAGAAGAGGGGAAAAAAGAACAAAACGCGTTTTTTGTGCGTGTGATCATGAAAATGAGAGGTTTTATTTAGCTTCCAATTCCAAGATAGTTACAATAATTGATATGCTCCCAGAGCTGAGGACGATTTTGAACTTTAACTCCACATATAGCGCAAATCTCTGTGGTGGGTTTGCTGGCTGTTTCTGCAACAGTATCGAATGGCAAATCACTGGAGCTAGATAATGCTTTATCCTTGTTGCTGTTGTTACTGCTTATAGGAAAGCCAGCAGTGCTGCAAATGATGGCTTGATTATAGTCGCTATTGGCTTTAGAAGCAACGAAAACGGTCTTTGATTCAGTATTGCTAGCAGCCGATTTCTGCGATGGCATGCGATATATAAACTTATAATATGTAGGTTTAAATAAATAAATAAAGGATAAAAGATAAAAGAGGTACGTATCTAATAAAGAATCCATACTGCATTCCAGCATATTGTATCTTGTACGCATAACAAGAAACGAAAAGCTGTTGTGCTTGGTGAGAAAAAATTGGCCGGAAAAGATGCCGTGGTCTCTGAAAAGGGCTGGTTTGCAAAGCCTGCATAATAATCGATAAGCTGCGATTAAAATTTATATGCCATTTCCCAAACTGAATATTTGAATGCGAGTTTAGATGTTCTGGTACCAGTATTTGCTACAGCCATTTGAACCTGAAAAGCTGGGCAGTCTGGCCAGAATCTATTATATTCTGAAAATCAGCTGACGATCAAGCCAGCAACACCCAAAAATTCAGATGGATTATGATAATAGGCTCCTTTTTTTCCTTTAAATTGCATTTTCCTTAGCACATACTCGTGAATCGAACGGCCCGAAGGAGTGGAAGCGAATTCCCTCAAAAATCTCTATAGCAGCGTTACTATACTATGTCGTATCATCAACCATCGCTTTGGGATAAGGCCAAGATGGGCCTGATAATGGGAGGCAGCGTAGGCGCATGTTTGGGCTGTCTTATCGGGTTCTATTCGACAATGAAGTTTGGACCAGGTCCTCGCGGATACTTGGGGACGATTGGCCAGTATGCTCTGGGATCAGGTGCGTCGTTTGGCTTTTTTATGATGATTGGAAGCTGTATTCGATCGGACGATGGCAGTGTGTCAGCTGAAGATCGCTCTGCACTGAAGGCTTCTGTGGAACGCTGGAAGACTCCGGCTCCAACACCAATAGCTTACTATCTTGCACAGGCCAAATCTACCTAGCTTATTTATTTGATTATAGCTTTGCTGATAATCTTTTTTTTTCTCTCTTTCTTTTTCAGTTAATTCATTTTTATTAGCAAAATGGCCCAGAAACGGACGGCAGTAATTGAGCGCAAGACCAATGAAACGGATATCAAAGTGAGCCTGGAGCTTGGATCCCTGGACTCGGCTGCCGAGCAAGTGATAAACATCGACACAGGAATCGGGTTTCTGGACCACATGTACCATGCACTGGCCAAGCACGGCAAATGGTCTCTCTCGCTCTCGTGCAAGGGCGACTTGCATATTGACGACCATCACACTGCTGAAGATACAGCTATTGCTTTGGGCATGGCATTTAAAAAAGCCCTGGGTGAGCCTCGTGGCATCAAGCGGTTTGGCCATGCGTACTGCCCACTTGACGAGGCGCTTTCACGGGCGGTAGTAGATGTATCCGGTCGCCCATTTGCTGTAGTTGATCTGGGCCTAAAGAGGGAAAAGATTGGCGCGCTGTCTTGTGAGATGATTCCTCATGTTCTGCAGTCGTTTATCACTGCTGCTGGTCTTACGGTTCACGTCGATGTGTTGAGAGGCGACAACGATCATCACCGTGCCGAGTCTGCATTCAAGGCGCTGGCAGTAGCCATTCGCGAAGCTATTTCACGCACCGGATCCAACGACATTCCCAGCACTAAGGGCGTTCTGTAAACGCATGAGTTTTGCTATTTTCCCATAAGCCACATTCTTGTTGAAGTCTTAATGGCTAGCTTTTGCTGAAGAGCACTTCTCTTTTAGTTGTGTTTGATCTAATGGATAAATATATTCGTCCATACCCAGAGACACCTTTGGATGGGCGTCGAGTTACGCCGCATTTGCGAGATGTACGCTTGAAAGTGCTGGAAGATATTGATGCTTTTATCAGACAGCGAGAGTACGGAAAAGCCAGCGATCTGTTGCTAACTATGGTCTGCACTGGGTCTCTGCTGATGAAAGATATATGGAAGCCCTTGCTAGGTGTGCTTCGTCAGCAAGATCCACAAAATCGCTCATTATCATCAATCCTCGATGTTCTTATAGTAGGAGTATCTTCAATGGGCCCAAACGACGTTGCAATGGAGCAGTTTTTTGCTGCTCTGGAGAGCAACTATGACGATGCATATAGAATTATGCTTGGATTTTCTTCAGATTTAGGGTCAAAATTGCCTGCAGCCCACGGGTACTTGGGCGTTTTAATCGCTTGTTTACGAGAGCTGGAGCTGCGTCAGACTCTAGGAAAACAAAACATACCTGATCACCATGTATTCAAGTATTCTGAGTTTGCCCAATTTGTTTTGACAAAGGAAGAGAATCAGCGGACTAAGTATACACTAAAAAATGCTCAACAGCACCTCGAGCAGGCATTAAAGCAGGACAAACAGAGCGATTTCTTTGTGCCTTATTATGTCCAGGTGCTAATCGCTCTTGATAAATACGACGAAGCAGTTTCTGTGCTACAGCGACGATATGCGCAAGAGAAAAGCATTCATATCTTACGCATGCTTATTTCGCTGGATCCACGGGAGCCTGTTGATCAGGTTGCGTATATGCTTGACTATTTGGAAATGGATCCATATGAGTCCAGATGGTTTGATAAGTTTATTAGCAGCCAGCTTGACAACTTGGAAAACGTGTCTGTGGATATTCTCAAGCGCCTGCTGCTGATTATAATCAATCGTATTGAGCTTGGAGACACATTTGAAAGCAGCAAATGGAAATACTTGGCAACCATAGTCAAGTTTCTCAGTCATGAGCACAAGGATATTTTAAACTCCACTATGGACCAACGGCTACAGTGGTGGCATACTATGTATTTTGATGAATCCACATTCCGCGATGCTGAAATTACTGATCGTGTCGTGTATACAGCAGTATGTGCTCAACAATTGGTGGATCTAGAGCCTGAAGATCCAATATACAAGATTCTTTGTGGTGATGATCTATCTGAAGAACAAGCGAGTTTTGTAAATGACCATATAGTTTAATTTTACTTTTTAGACTTGCCTGAACGATCAGTTACTTTAAGCATGTCAGCAGACAGACCATGTTTTTCAAGCAGCTTAGTCACTGCTTTAACCTGGTGGCCTTGGACCAGAACCGACATGGCATTCTTTTTGCCGGGCACTGGATCCAACGTCGTACTTGACGCACACATGGTGCGTAACTCTTTGGCCATATTGGCTGGGTCAATTCCATAGACTTCCAATCCTGCAGCCCGCGTCACCACTTTGTTGCCCATCTTTTTCTCGCAAACTATATCTATCTTGGACGGGTATCCAAGCTTTATAGTTGGTGTAGTGTTAGGCAATTCGAGCTGCGTGTACAGGGTCATTTTCTCTTGTAGCCTCGCTTGCAGCTTGTCACGAGGGAATGTATTCAGTTTCGAGTACTCGTCTTTGGCAAGCAAACCATCACATAAAATATGATCCAGCTTGATAAAGCGCCGATTTTGCTGATCCACAAGATCGTGAGCTTGGATATAGCTCTCCAAAACACTGCGTGCTTGTTGGCGAGTATAGTATGTTTGGTCGGCCTTTACATCCTCAAAAAGCGGCTTTAGTGCTGGGGTTGGCTTTAATAGTTCGGTTATTTGAATACTTTGCGCTTTGGCCTTGGGCTTGGCTTGCTGAGACGAGCCGCTTTCTTTAGTTGCTGGCTTGGATTTGACAGTGTATGGTTGATAGTTTGCCATACTGGCATGTTGCCAGTTCAACGACTTTATATGCAATTCACCACGGATATCTTTGAGCTTTAGCAGACCTTGTTTTTCGACTGCCTTTAAAAACTTTACCAACTTTTTGTAGTTTGACTTTTTGATATCCAGCTCAAAGCCGTAAGGCGCATTGGGAATCATATATGTCGAGTACAGCAGTGACGCACTAATAGGCAACAGGCCACTCGCATGCTTTTGGTCAAGTGTGGTGGCCATAACCTGCTTCAGCGCCATCAGCAACAAATCGTCCATTTCCGATGGTGAAATATCTGGCTTATCATTAGGCACTGTAGCCGCAGTCTCTGAATTTTCCTTTGGTGCCGCAGTCAAAGTCTCTGGATTTTCAGCAGCTGCTTCTTCATCTTGCTGCATATCATTGGTTTCCTCTGAAGCTGGTGTTTCTACAGAGATCTCTGGCAGCTCTTGTTTGTTGCCAGCATCCCACAGGCAATCCTTATAGGTGTGCACAATCAAAACTGCCTTTCCCTTTGCACCAGCAACTTTATGGATATCGCGAGTATCCAGGATTAACACGCCGATGGCCTGGGCCGCCTTCGATCCAGGGCAGCAAACAGCCACAAGCGATCCTTGTTTAAGCTCCGGCAGCCCGCTTTTCGGCACGATCAGACCTGGAATCATCAGATCGGCACCGCCGATAAGCTTTTCAACCACTGGTTGCCATGTCCATAAGATTGGAAGCATGTTTGGAAACTTCCACTGCGTATATACGGTGGGTACTAGCAGCTGTGTCTTAGCTCCAGGAGGCTCTGTGCGAAACCACAAAGGCTCGCCAGACTCGTTTAAAAATATCTCGCCTTTGTCACCAACATGAGAAATAAACTTTGCAGCCTGTAGTTTACTAGGTACCGGTGATTCTGTATCTGCTGAGTTCTCTTCTTTTGAGCACCATGCCTGAGGAAACTTTTCTTTTGATTCCTGGATCAGGTGGCGACAGGCCGAAGAACGAAGCGCCGACTGAGTTTTGGTCTGGTAGGGTTTTTTGAACATTAGTAAAATGGAAAAGAAGAAAGAAGAAAAAAGACTGGGGAGAGGGAATATTTGACAGAGCACTAAAGGAGCGCTTTGTCAATGCACATGATATTATTTCATATCAGATTATTTCTGAGAAAAACTTGATTCTAGCAGCAGATTGTTAGTATATATATGCGCTTGTTTCTACCATACAGGATAGAAAAGAACTCTTAAACAGTTGCTTAAAAGCCAAGATAAGCGTGCTGTTTCTCTAAAAGCGCTTCAGCACTTAATAAGAGTAATAAGCTTTCCAAAAGACGAGATATATATTTCTTTAATACAAAGGTGAAGTATTTCTTTTGTAAGTTAATGAGCCAAAAAATAATAATAAAAGAGATGTTTTATAGCTGTCTTAAGATTTTGCCAGCGATAAAATTACTCTTTTCCTTAGCTTATTCCTAGGCATTTTCTACTTTTTTTTTGCATATTTCTCACTCATGAACGAACAACAGCTAGCGGTTGAAAACAAAGATGAAAGAGGTCTACGTGTCTCTCACTTATCTATTTCCAGCGACTCTGTAGCTCCCAATACCGTAAAATATAATCTTCAGTTGATGTTTGCCGACCGTCGGCTGCTTAAATATCTATTTCACTTTATCGGGTTATGTGTACTTTCATTTCTACCGCTGATTTTTGCTGGAATAGCTCTGGCATTTTCAAATCCATCTACATCCGCCAAAGTTGCTATTTATATGGTAACTTTGGTTATATCGCTAATTAGCATCTGTTTTAGCGGCTGGCTATCTTATCGACGTTTACGTAGAGCAATCAATAATTACAGCTCTGAAAATGAAATGTCTGACTCTGGCGAGGATGGCACTGGCTTGATGGGGGCTCATGATGCCAACGCCCACACATATAGCACGAATAATGCTGACGGCCAGTCCATTCCACCGGTACCGCCACTTCCTGGAAAACAGTCTCCCTCTTCTGATCTTCCGTTGCCACCACCGCCGTATCTGAGCAACCAAGGATCCCCTTCATTGTCAATGCAGGGAAATATGCCTTTGCCACAAGTGCCAGGCACAGCACCTCCAGCACCTCCATTGCCAATGAACAACGCACAAATGCCAGGTCCTGCACATAACTATAACGATTACCAAGCAAATAGTGGTAATGCATATGAAAAGCGCCAAAGCACTTACAGCGACAACAATGATGATGACGATGGTGCACAGCTTTACTCATTTGGAACCATTAAAATGCACCCAGATCAGTCTCGAGAACCAGATATGCAGAATCCAACAAATCATTCAAAATCTCCTGCAACTGTTGCTGTTAAGCATCTATCGTCCAGCTCGGCATTCAATGACGCAAACAACAATATCCACCCACAATCTCAAGACTACGGGTATGTTGAAAACTGGGTAGCTGCCAACAACCATTACGACCCATCAGAGCCAGCACGGCGTGCAGAGATTAGTCGCAACCAGAACGCAGGCTCGTCGATTGACGACTTGGTGGAAACTATGCTAGAATCGTTTAGTGGCCAGCCCAGTACAAACTCTAGCAAAGCTCCTCCTCCAGAAATTCCTCTGCCCACTATTTTGCCCGACACATATGGACAGGACAAAACTGTAAGCATATCGGTTGATCATAAACGAAAGGCCAATGCCAAACGCAAACTATTACAGGAGGCAATGGCTGAGGACAATGACGACGACTTTTTGGATAGCGACAGCGATAATATGAGCTCCAAAGGAATCTCACCTAGGAACACTACAGACCCGGCGAATAAATGGAAGCCTTCCAGCGTAAACTATGATAATATTGCTGCGCATATTGCTCAAGCACTGAGCCAGCCCAATGATTCAACTGCTCATAGAGAGCTTCATGTCGCCAACCAAATAGAATCATCTGATACCAGTCCACTGAGTGAGGAGTATATTGCTACACCGCCTGCTACATCTCACTCGGGACCTCCACCAGCACCGCCGCTGCCAGAATCTTCAGCTGCTCCTCGAAATGGGCCTCCACCAGCACCGCCATTGCCCTAGTTTTTTTTTTGTCAGCTGTCAAATAATAAAGAAAGTGTCTATATCTGTGTTGCTCGGTATAAATGGCGTGCAATTTCCATTTTAAATTGAAACTGACGTTTAAATAAATTTAAAATGGAAATTGCAAATGTCATAGTGAGAACAACCAATCCAACCAATCATTTTCCAGAAGGGATAGTCATTTTCGAGCAATTCAAGCAGAGAAATCCTTCTATTTCTTCCAATTTTCGGATAATACTATAAATTCTATGTATGTATGAATGGATTCAAATATTAAGCCCAGCTATGGATACGGCAGGAAAGATGGATTTGAGGAGATAGACGGATTCGAAAATACAGATAGATACAGAGGGATTTTTTTTTTATTAAATTTTGTTCTCATGTAGCAAATGGCTGACGCAGCACCGGCCGATAGTCGTGGTGGACGTGGTGGTTTTGG